>CM045900.1:13997500-14052500 GCA_025169545.1 Anguilla japonica | reverse complement strand
CTGCCTGCAGCGACCCCTCTGGTCAGCCAGGTTCCTGCAATCTGTCTGTGTGGCTGCTTTGGCTGTGCAGTCATGTGCCACAGTAGCTGTGTTTGCAGAGTGCAGTCTCCCAGATGTTTGCTAAAACGTGTAATATAGCAGAGCATTTCAGTTTATACACCACGCACTGTAAGAGTACTGGTGCGAATGAGTGCATTTAATGGAACTGTTTCTCTCTGTTCCCTTTCGAAAAGACAAAACCACCAAACAGAATTCGGGGTCTGCAGGGGGCGATGTGGACAGCCGGGGTCAGAGGTCAGGGCTGCCAGGCCAAGGAGAGGGGGGCTCAGAGAAGCGGTGCGGCTCAGGGAGGGGGGGCGACGGCAGCTCGGAGGAGGAAGGCGAGGGCGGTGGCAGAGGAAGGGCGGAGTCGCTGCGCGTGTCCTCGGCGCTGTCCAGCGCGGCGTCGGACGGCGGGGGCAGCGGGGCGGGGCTGAGGTACAGCCGGGCGGGGAGCGAGACGTACCTCACCGCCTCCGACGACAGCAGCTCGCTGTTCGATGACGACATGCAGCGAGCCGAGCGTCCCCAGCTCCGCCTCCAGGGTGGCGCGGAGGGGGCGGGGCAGGCGGGAGGGGGGCGGGGCAAGACAGGGGCGAAGAACGACAGCTTCTCGGACGACCTCAACAAGCGCTTCCAGTCCCAGCGCCTCGACTCCTCCTCTTCCTCCAGCGAGGCCACCATCCCCAGCCCCGCTCTCTCCCCCAAACACCCTGCCCCCCTCTCGGAACAGAGTGCCCCCGCCCCGCCCTCTGCGGCGCTGCCCAAGCTGCGCACCCCCAACGCCTTCACCGTCAGCGTGGCGCTAGCCAAGAAGCACCTGAGCCAGCCGTCGCTGAGCAACGACTCCGCCCACGGCCGCAACCGCAACGCCATCAGCATGCTCCGCCCACTCAGGCCCCAGGAGACTGACCTGGACCAGGACCAGGACATGGACACAGCCCGGGACCGGCCTAACGATACGCCCGCCGTTGGGGAGGAACTAGAGTCGCCCGAGTCACCTGGGATGGTCCCGGGCAGCAAGCCACCCACACCTCCCCTGCACAGGTTCCCCTCCTGGGTGAGTGCCGGGATTTGCAGAAAGTTTTTCAGGTTGAGCTCTGTCACTAGAACTAGAGGGGTATAAGTGAAAGTGAGTTACAGGTGAACTAATTTCTCATCATTATGCATTTTAGTCTTTTTCTTATATCCTTACTTCTGTGTGTTGGAGGTACACAGAGGAAGGACAATAGGTGAGGGTAAATGTGGTTTTCACATGAAAACCTGATGTAGATTTTCTGTGGTAGTTCATAAGAAAAGTTTGAAAAACCTTGCAATGCAAATTTATGTCTTTATCCCTGAGTGTATGATTTAGTAACGGAGGAGTAAAGCTATGGGGATGGAGGAGTGAAATTCTTATTTTCATAATTCATATTTTCCCATCTGTCATTTTGACTGGATCCACAGGAAAGCCGGATATACGCAGTGGCCAAGTCCGGCATCAGACTGTCAGAGACCACATGTACAGACCCAGTCAGCAAGAGTGAGTGTGTCTCTGTCCGACCTCTCTGGGAAGGGTGAGAGAGGGAAGCCTGTCAGGATCATAGCAAAGCTGGGCTAATAGCAGCTAGCCCAGCCTGAGATCCCTGCCTCAGTCAGGGCCTGTTCAACACACACCACAGATTATATAGACTAACCAGATATTTTACTTTCTTCCTACTTTTCTTCCACCCCCCCTATGTTTTCATGACAAGAGGATACGGTTGGTATTGCTGAAACTTGTAATGAAAGATGCATTGCATTTTTTGCTCAGCTGACACACACATCAAGACATTATGGTGATATTATTAACAGCAAGAAATTTACTGCAGAAAATCTACTTTTTACTCTTTGCTTACATTTTTAACAATGGCATTTCCCTGCAAACATCTAACTTTCTAAAATAAAGCACCTCTACCCCACACTTATATGACTAGATGTCCTGGAAAGAGAACCAGTCTGTCACACACGTGACTGTTTTCAACCGCTTCCTAGCAAACCACAGATTTTGACTGGTTCAGAAGTGTCCCAGCAAATCTATTATCCAGTTTCATTCTCTGTAATTCTGTGTGCCAGTAGGGTAACATTTAAAAAATAAGACTTGTAAGCAGGTTACGAAAATGGCAACCATTCTGTTGGAATGTACATTGTTTTGCATGTAATTCCATACAAGGTCTGTAATTGGCTGACCATGCTTCTTCCCTGTGCCAGACTCCACCCCCCAGTCCTCAAACCCTGCTTCAGTGCTGTATACCTCCCTGATCTACAGGAACATGACCACGCCTGTGTACACCATGCTGAAGGGGGTACGTGCGTGTGCGTGTGTGTGTGTGTGTGTGTGCGTATGAGTGTGTGTATGAGTGTGTAATTGAGTACATGTACACATATGTATATGCATATGAGTGTATTTTTGCCTAGCGTAAGGGCTCTGTGTTGTCCGTCCCTCAGAAAGCCACCCAGCTGAGCAGCAGTCCGTTCTCAGACGAGTCGTCGGGCTCAGAGGAGGAGGAGAGCTCTCTCTGCAGCTCCCGCACCTCCGGCTCCGACTCCCGCAAGGGGAGCAGCCCAGGGAGCCCCCGCGCGCTCAAGAGAGGTACACACACACACACACACACACACACACACACACACACACACACACACAGATCCACGCACACAAATACATGCATGCACACAAACACACACACGCACACACACACACTCACTCACGCACGCACACACACACACACACACTCACGCACGCACGCACACAGAAATACACACACACACACAAATACACACACACAAATAAATGCATGCACACAAAAACACACAAACACACGGACCGTGGTTTCAGTGGTCAGTGTATGACTGTAGTCAAATGTTGCAGTGATTGGCTGGGAGAATGTGTGAGTGTGTGTGTGTGTGTATTTAAATTGTGTTGTTGTGGCTGCAGCTGTGTCCATGTCCTCGATGACCTCTGAGAGTGACTACGCCATTCCCCCGGACGCCTACTCCACGGACACAGAGTGCTCCGAGCCAGAGCAGAAACTGCCAAAGACCTGCTCCTCCACCAGCGACAACGGCAAGAATGTGAGCTTCTCCATCTCACTCACACACACACATATATACACACACACACACATCCTCTATAACCCCCCCCACACACACACACCCTCTATTACCCCCCCCACACACACACACCCTCTATTACCCACACACACACATATATATACACACACACACACACACACACACACACACACACATATACACACACACATATATACACACACACACACATCCTCTATAACCCCCCCCACACACACACACCCATTTACACACCCTCTATTACCTACCCACTCACACACACACACACACACAGACACACACACACGCACACACACATCCTCTATTACCCACACACACACACATCCTCTATTATCCACACACACGCACATACACACACACACACATCCTCTATAACCCCCCCCACACACACACACCCTCTATTACCCACACACACACACACACACATCCTCTATTACCCACACATGCACACCCATTTACACACCCTCTATTACCTACCCACTCACACACACACACACACACACACACACACACACACATATATATATACACACACATCCTCTATTACCCACACATGCACACCCACTCTCTACTACACCCACAACCCACCCTTCACCTCCACCCAGCCCCCCTCTCCCTGTCTCTGGGGTTCAGGAGCCGCTGGAGAAGTCGGGGTACCTGCTGAAGATGGGGGGCAGGGTGAAGACCTGGAAGAGACGCTGGTTCGTCCTCAAGGCGGGGGAGCTTCTGTACTACAAGTCACCGGTCAGTCAGTGTTTCTCCCTCACACACGCACACACACGCACACACACACACACACACGCACACACGCGCACATGCGCGCGCACACACACACAACACGCATTAATCCAGAGTTGCATCCTGTTATTGTTGACTTCTGTGATTGCTCGAGTCTGAGTGTTGGGTGGAGTCTTCTTTACTGCTGCACTATGTCTGTCTGTGGTCAGGGTCCCAGTCAAGCTCTCAGTGTGACTGTGAGGTCCCTGTGACTGTGAGGTTCCAGGTGCTGTCCCAGTAAACTCAGTGTGACTGTGAGGTCCTCAGTGTCTCAGGTGACAGTGTGACTGTGAGGTCCCAGTAACTCAGTGTGACTGTGAGGTCCCAGTAGCTCAGTGTGACTGTGAGGTCCCAGTAGACTCAGTGTGACTGTGAGGTCCCAGTAACTCAGTGTGACTGTGAGGTCCCAGTAACTCAGTGTGACTGTGAGGTCCCAGTAGCTCAGTGTGACTGTGAGGTCCAGTAACTCAGTGTGACTGTGAGGTCCCAGTAACTCAGTGTGACTGTGAGGTCCCAGTAGCTCAGTGTGACTGTGAGGTCTCATGACTCCTGGCCTTGCTGCATGAGTGGCGGGTCTCTCAGAAAGCAGAGAGCAGGGCAGCCAGCTGGCAGGCCTGACTAATGGAGCAGAGGCGGATGATGTATGGGCCGTAACATTGGAACAGCTGCTGGAGATATCCAGTGTGTGTGAGTGTGTATGTGGGAGTGAGCGTGCGGAGAGACTGTGTAGCTCATTTGTATCTGCTACACACACACACTCACACACACACACTCAAGCCATCTCCAGTGGAACTTTTACAGTTAACGTGCATTTTTCCTGCTGCGCTCAGTAGCATTCGCTGTGCTTTCCCTCTCCCCTGTAGCCGTGAAATGGCTTTGGCTCAGATGACAGAGCTGACAGGGCTCCCTGTGTGTCCCGGGCTGTGGAGAAGCCGCTCTGGCGGAATGTTCTGGGTACAGTGTAGGGTGTGGGGTGTGGGGTCCGCTGGGTTCGGTGATTCATTCTGCTGATGGGTCTTTGTGCCATCTCCCCTCAGAGTGATGTCATAAGGAGACCTCAGGGCCAGATAGAACTCAACGCTACCAGCAGCATCACCCGCGGCGACGGGAAACAGACACTCCAGGTATGTGTGACAGAGAGAGAAAGAGAGAGAGAGAAACTCGTTTGTGTACTTGCTTTTGTGGGTATATGTGTGTGTGTGTGTAACCTGTAGTTTCCTCTGCAGCTGGTCACAGAGAAACGGGTGTACTACCTGACAGCAGATTCTCCAAACCTCCTGGAGGAGTGGATCCGGGTTCTCCAGAACGTCCTGCGGGTCCAGGTGGCCAGCCCACTCTTCACCCAGCCCGAGATCCGGCCAGGCATGAAGGGGCTGCTCACCAAGGTACCGCCCTTGGATCCCCAATATATTGGATCCCCATGTATGGAAAAAAATGAGGGATCAATAACATGACTGCAGCTGTGGACATTCATAACGCATGACTATGACTGTGACTGTCCAATATTAAAACAGGTCTGTCACTGACTCTGAAACGATGACACAGCTGTGACTGTGACTGATATTGACCCTGTGAATCTGTGGCTGACAGGTGAAACATGGCTACTCCAAGCGGGTGTGGTGTGCGCTGATCGGGAAAACTCTCTACTACTTCCGCGGTCAGGAGGACAAGGTACGCCCCGTCCCCCTCAATCTTACCCTCCACCCTCTCCTGTAAACTTTGTGTACCTTGTTTTTATTCCTGCACCCACAAACTGCCCGTGTCCCTCTTCCAACTGTCCAACTATCACATCCAGAGACACAACAGCATAGTATAACACCATGGTCTTACAGTATCACTGGATGACGGTGTGTGTGTGCGCGTGTGTGTTCTCAGTTCCCTCTCGGGCAGATCAGGTTGTGGGAAGCACGTGTGGAGGAGGTTGACAGGTCATGTGACTCGGACGAGGACTACGAGTCAAGTGGGCGGAGCCTGCTGTCGACTCACTACACCATAGCCGTGCAGCCCCCGGACCAGGGCCCAACCTACCTGCTGATTGGCTCTCAGCATGAAAAGGTAAGGCAGAGGGCAGGGCCATAACAATCAGCCAATGACAGGTGAGCCTCAACATGCCCGGGTGCCACTCCTCACCTGTCCCATCTCCTTGCAGGAGGCATGGCTGTACCACCTGTCTGTGGCATCGGGCTCCACGGGGGGTCAGGTGGGCACAGAGTTTGAACAGCTGGTGGGCAAACTGCTGCAAGTGGAGGGAGACCCAGGTGAGTCTTCTAGCTTAGGTAAAGGACTGTGTATTGGTGTTTTCGATATGCATCCTTATTTTAAATTAAATTCAGTTCTGTACATACAGTAAATATTGCCAAAACATAAGAAAAAAAAAACAATTTGAATACAAGGGAAGAAAAATCTATTGAAAGCATTTAGTTATTATCTGTAATTATAACTTATATAATTATTATAACTGTATTTACAGCACTTGCAAGTTGAACAGGAAACGCGTACCATTTATTTGTAGAGTGATCATTCTTGTTAAGTGGTTATTCACTGTCTCTTTCTCTTTCTCTCTCACTTACACTCTCTCTCTCAGGCTCACAGATATGGAGGCACCCCATGTTGTGCTTCAGTAAGGAGGGTCTCTCCTCTCCTCTCACCACACTGCCTTCCCAGGCCCTGCAGACTGAGGCCATCAAGCTCTTCAAGGTAAACTCACAGGCAGAGGGACACGAACGTGGGCTAGCACAGTAACCGTTACATTAACTTAATTTACTCAACTCCCAACAACCCAGAGTTATGGCTGACAAACTCTCTCGTCATGAGACTCTGCCTTTTTAATTCTAATAAAGTTGGCATTAAAAGTCAAAAGTCTCCCTCTCCCTCTCTCTCTGCAGACATGCCAGCTGTTCATCAACGTAGCGATTGATGCTCCAGCAATCGACTACCACGTTTCTCTAGCCCAGAGTGCTTTGCAGGTGTGCCTGACTCACCCAGAGCTGCAGAATGAGATCTACTGCCAGCTGGTGAAACAGACCAGGAAGAGGCAACCCCAAGGCCAGGCTGGGCCTCTGCAGGTACACCTTGTAACCACAGGGGGCAGGGCAAGGACCACGTGCTGACTGTCTGTACATGTCTCTGAATGTCTGTATGTACTATGTAGTCATTACTAATTGTGTGTGCCTGTGTGTGTGTGTGTGTGTGTGTGTCGTGTAGGGTTGGCAGCTCCTGGCTCTGTGTGTAGGCCTCTTTCTGCCCCAGCACCCCTTCCTCTGGCTACTACAGGTTCATTTAAAACAGCATGGAGACTCCAGGTGGGCACACACACACACACACACATGCACACAGACTCTCTCTCTGTGAAGTGCTTGCTGTAAACAGTCACTCACTCACTCTCTGACAAGCTCACATACGCGTACATGCACACACACACTATGTGAAATGCTTGCCACAAACTGTCGCTCACTCATTCACTGACATGCTCACAAACACGCACACACACACGCACCATGTGAGGAACTTGAAACATGCCAATACAACACGCATACCACTCACGCATTCTTCACATACACCATAAATCTACAGTACACACTACACATAGTCCCCATCTTGCACTCATCACTCACTCATAAACTTATGTAAATATCACATAGGAGTCTGCCTCAGTGGCTTGTTAGACATGTCATCAGTCTTTAGCGACACCTGTTTTTCTCTCTCACTTTCTCTCTCAGAACAGAGATCGGGAAGTACGCCATCTACTGCCAGCGGTCGGTAGAGCGCACCCAGCAGAAGGGTGAGCGTCAGGCTCGTCCGTCCCGAATGGAGATCCTGTCCATCCTGCTGCGGAACCCCTATCACCACTCCCTCCCCTTCAGTGTGCCTGTGCACTTCCTCAATAACACCTACCAGGTAGTCCGCCTTCCTTATCCCTGTACATACACACACTCAGTTACACACAAACTCACTCACAGTCACATGCGCTCACTCACTCACACACTCACTTACACACAAACTCACTCACACTCACTCACACATTCACACACATACTCACTCAAACAGTCACACACATTTACTCACACTAACTCACACACTCAGTTACACACTTACTCACTCATACAGCCACACACATTCACTCACTAGCTCACACACTCTGTTACACACACTCACTTACACAAATACTCATTCACTCACTCACTCACTCACAAACATACTCACTCACACTCACTCACACAGTGAAAGGACTGTTTCAGGCACCTGGTCTGGAGTGACAGATGTTTTTGGGGTGCTGCAGGTGGTGGGGTTTGACGCCTCCACCACAGTGGATGAGTTTCTGGGACGCCTGAACCAGGACACAGGGATGAGGAAAACTGGTCAAACGGGATTCACCCTCTACACCGACGACCCCTCTGGACGGGACCTGGAACACAGTCTACAGGGCAGCATCAAGGTTGGACAGCCTCACAGAAACAGAGCGAATCAGGGACGTATACCAGCCCACAGACACGTCGACAGCCTCACAGAAACAGAGCGAACCAGGGACATATACCAGCCCACAGACCCATCGACAGCCTCACAGAAACAGAGCGAATCAGGGACATATACCAGCCCACAGACACGTCGACAGCCTCACAGAAACAGAGCGAACCAGGCACATATAGCAGCCCACAGACACATCTACAGCCTCACAGAAACAGAGCGAATCAGGGACATATACCAGCCCACAGACATGTCGACAGTCTCACAGAAACAGAGCGAATCAGGGACGTGTACCAGCCCACAGACGCCAGCTTTGTACTCATAATACCAGTCTCTGGCACACATAAACATTCAGTCCTTCAGGGTAGGATTTGTAAGTTCTTGGACTGACTTCAATCATTCTTGTAGATAGTTACTTATAACATGTTAATGACTGTTTACTGGCCCTGCCCTCAGATCTGTGACATCATCTCAAAATGGGAGCAGGCCTCCAAAGTTCAGCAAACGGGCAAGTCTGAGAGCACCAGGACTATACGGTTCACCTATAAGAACAGGTAGAGTTCAGACCCTATTTTACAAAGAGGTATACCTCACAATATTATGAATACATGTATCCTGTACCAGTAGAGTTTAAAATATATTTTCCAGTGACTCCAACACACTTCCATTGTTTCCTGAGGACATTTGTTAACCACGCCCCCTGCCCCCCATCCCTCCCCCCCCTCCTCCTGCAGGCTGTACTTCTCTTTCCAGGTGAGGGGGGAGACAGAACGTGAGAGGCTGCTCCTGGCATACCAGACCAGTGAGGAAATCGTCAAAGGGCATTTCCCCATTAACAAGGAGCTGGCCCTGGAGATGTGTGCTCTGTTGGCCCAGGTAGGAACGCTGAAGATGTTATCCTCTGAACTGTTAACAATTCTCACTGTTATCCTGAACATGTACACCCAGAGGATCACCCTCCTCAGATCCCCCAAACCCACACTGAACATGGACACACTGTAGGGCTGTTGACAAAGACTACAGCAAGATAAATTTCTTTGTTCTGTTCTGTTTAGTGACTAATGTGATCTTGGATTCTTAAAATGGTTCTAAAACTAATTTTTCATTTTTATTTTGTTGTGATCTGGGGCATCATGATAATTTTGTGTAATTTGTGTAACACCATTGGCCAGAACAAAATGCCATGTTCTACTTCTGTGAATCCAATATATTTGCCAATTAGATTAGTTGTCTCTTCCCTCAGGTAGAATTTGGAGATTTTGAACGTCCATTCAGCAGCCCGGCCGGACCGGGTTCAGCCCAGTCCAAATCCAACCAGACCCTAAAGCAGGTTCTGGAGAGGTTCTATCCAAAGTGCTATCGCTGGGGGTGTACAGAGGAGCAGCTCAGGTAAGTTTCAGGGGAAACACACAAACATCTGCACACACACACACACACATGCGCACACACGCACACGCACACAGGCACGCACGCACGCATGCACGCACGTACACACACACACATGCCACCATGTGAACATCTAGGACTAGGGAAATCTTATATTTATATCTTCCTGGAGACATTGTGCCAGCTTAGTCGCATCTCAGCCCCTCTTTCCATCTCTGTTCCCCTACCCAAACCCCACTCAGGCAGTTACGGCAGCGCCTGTCCACCTGCTGGGCGTCTCTTAGGGGCCGCAGTGCTTCTGAGTGCGTCCGCATCTACCTGACTGTCGCCCGGAAGTGGCCCTTCTTCGGCACCAAGCTATTCCCCGCCAAGGTGGGTCTGCTGGCTTCTGCAGAGTCGATTACAATCAGGTTGTTACACAGTGCTTCACAATGGCCCTTGTCCTGAGAGGATTCATTTTCTCCCTTAACCCTTTAAAAGGCAAGTGAGCACACCTGGAAAACAGTGGGACAGAGAAGAATTTACACCCTAATGTAACACAAACAGACAGGGAATATTTAAGATTGGGATTTTAAGAATACACTGCATGTGAAGAATGTTAAAATGTAGGCCATCCATGGATCTGATGGAATTCCGGAATACTGAATAGACTCATTGCTCTTGAGGCTTAAGAGGTCACCTGAAGGGCACCCCTGTCACAGTCTGTGCTGTGGCTCACTCTCTGTCTGTGTGCATGCGCAGCCCATCACACCCTCCCCGCAGCAGGGCGCCCCCGTGTGGCTGGCGGTGCACGAGGACGGCATCAGCGTGCTGGAGTACAACTCAATGGTGAGAGCCGTGCCAGACTCCGGAACCACAGTTCCATCGCCTTTTAACACCCGATTTATCTCCTGAATATTCATACACTGAGACCATCGAAAGCATTGTTAGCGCCCAGTTCTCAAACCCTCTGTCTAAATGCCCAGCAAGTGACTGAACGTTGTGCCGACCGCCGCTCCCTGCTCACCTTTCAGAGGCTGCTGGTGTCTCACCTGCACAAGAACCTGATGACCTTCGGCGGTTGCCGTGACGACTTCATGCTGGTGGTGGGCCAGAACCTGGGGAGCGGCCTGGCCAAAGATAAGTCCAAGCCCATGGAGAAGCACATGTTCAGCATGGCCAAGCCCAAGGTGAGAGCCCTGTGAGGGTCACTTCTCACAAAGACTCTGTCAAACTGAGAGAACCTGGGGCACTTTCCAGGCACCAGACTGGGGACGGATGGTTATGAGATGTGTGTATGGGCGTTGGTGTGACAATCTCCATCTGCTTTCCCCTACAGATCTTGGAGATGACCCTACTCATCGCCAGCTACATCAACAGTGCCCACCAGCAGAAAGCCGCCGCCCACCACCTCTCTGCACCCGCCCTTCTGTCAGCCCAGCCAATAGATCTCAAGAACGTGGAGCTGGACAGCCAATTGCCGGCTTCCCCCATCAGGCCCAGCAAGGCGCCGACCCTGCTGTGAGCACACCCTGTTCGGTACAGCAGCACCGGTGCCATCAATCAATCCTCCACCCTCAGTACAGGAGCCAAGATGGCTCTGAATTCAAACAGCAGTATTATGACATGGTACTGGTATTGTCATCGGATCATGATACTGCCTTTCCTGCTGGTCAGTTCATGTGACACGGTACTTGTCTTCCTCATCGGTACAGTCACATTAGAAGGTACATGGCAATTTTCTGATAAGCCTGGAATGTTTTGAATAACATTTTATTCCTTAAGTGTACTTAAGAACTTATGTAATTATTATTGCATAACAATTACTGTTATTATGTTAGAAAACAGTTTTCTGTGATCCTTCTCTCAGTACAGTATGTCCTCCTGTACAGAAGAGTGTCAGGTCCATGTTGGGGAAAAAAACTTATTTCATCAAAATTATTCAGCTTGAAATCAGCCTAATATTTAACAATTATTTCAACTTTAAACTATTAAAGTTTATTTCAACACTTTAAACTAAAATTATGAACTTTAATATTCTATATTCTGCAATATTGTGGTGTTTTTTTACATGGCCCTAATGTTCTACCATGCATTTTGAACTCATGGAAGGAAAATGAAATCCAACCATTTTTTTATATTTGGAACTGTTAACAGATATGAAGGGAGGGGAGTTTTGGCAGAATCTTGTGAAAATAAGTTTGGACCTACAGAGTGAAGGACTTGAGTAATTTCGGTTTGCCTTTTATTTATCCACAAATAATATTCTTATTCATTGCATGGCTTCAGTATTGAAACACAATGACTGAAATAATGCTAGGTAACACATGTAAAATAAAGGCTTGAATTAAGGTAATACCTATAACTTAAACGGGACGTTTTAGCGAAGAACCAAACAAAACTGGAAGCTGCCTCCTTTCTATAGTATAACTGCTTTTAGTTTCTGAATGGATGAGACTTCCTGTTTAGACCTATTTCTGTTTTAGTCTTTAATTTTTTGTAAGTCTTTAATTGACTTTCACGTGGATAAGCCTCACTGTTTAGCCTCACTGTGGTTTGTCTGTTTGTTCCATATACTGTGATATACCTGTGAATCAGCTTGTGTACTGGTGTATAAATCCTCATATCCTCCTCAGTCATGACAGGAGAGGGGCCAGACATTTTCACCTTTGTATTTGGTAAAATATTTTTGTTTCAAAGTGTATGGAATTCAGTTTAGAAGAGTAATATTTTAAGAATTATCTGCTTAAATATTTATTTTGATATGCCAGAATATCTATTTAGAAATGGTCACTATGATTGTCACAAAAATGCTATATTTAAATACACAAATGTTATTAAATGAGGTGTTTCTGGAATTATTTTTAACTTTGTTTTTTTTTTCATCTCAGACTGCTTTTTTTCTTCTGGACGGTATTTGTGCTCTCACAGCTAAGAATGTTGTGCGTGTGTGTGTGTGTGTGTGTGTGCGTGTGCGTGTGCGTGTGTGTGCGTGTGTGTGTGCGTGCGTGCGTGCATGCTGTTATTTATTGTGATACAGCCTAAAGAACTTTGTCTGTGTGCCATTGATGAATAACTGGATAAATGTTCCAAAACCCTATGCTTTATGTGGATGGCATGTTATTAATTACCCTGTAGTAGTGATGACAGATATCGATGAGAGATAATCAACCTAAAAATATGCTGACAGTCTTCATGAAATTAACAAAACTCACTGCAGTCGGTCCTTAACTCCTTTATTTGTGCTCAGGACCATGGCCGTGGCCAAAGTCTACAATAACATCCTGTGGTAAAATAGCAAAAACAGTGCAATTAACCCAAGCAATTCAGGTGAAGCACCTTGCAGACGGGTACAGTGGCAGTGTCGCTCCTAGGAATCAAATGCGTACCCTTTGAATTATGAACACCTCCACATACCACAAAATACTTTTATGTTACCATGCCCTGTATTTCTAGGTAATATGTTATTATCTCTCTGTAATGTGAGAAGATAAGGGAGAACAAAGCAGGACCTATGTTCAGGACATTGGACTTTAATGCAATACATAGTTAATATGCAATCGCTGGAAACCGTTCCAGAATCATTCAGATTTTAAATATATTTATCATAGTTGCGTAACCAAGTTCCTCCAACAATATGGAGGCTTTAAAATACTTTGGGTGGAATTAAAAGTGCTATCCACTCTAATATGTGCTCTTTTAAACCACCTCTAAATGCAAAGAGGAGTTTGAGGTTCTGTTTTTATTCAGCTAAAACTCATCACCAGGAATGATCAACTCCTTGATTCCGTCATTTTTTTTAAGCACATGTTCTCTCAAAATGTTTTCCCGTCAAAATATAACTACAAGAAAATAAATTTTGAAGCCACAAAGAAAAGACTAGTTCAAGTAACATTTCTTTAAATACTGACTATGAAATAGATCGTGCGAACATTAACATGCTCTCTAAAGACCCTAAAGATTCACTTTTAAAGATTTGCGGAAAATGCTGATCCACTTTGAATATGAATCGCCCTGTGTCACAGAGGAAGGAAGACTGGACTGCCTTGGTGCCCAGGAAGGGTCAAACACTGGGATGCGTGCATGTGAATCAGAAGGAAATCACCACTGTAGCCCTGGTCCCTCTAGTGGTTTCTCACAGTTAATGCAGAAATTCTACATCATAAGTATGAGAGCTCCCCCTGATCTTGGAAAAAATGACTTGAGGGAGAGCTACAACATATGATGGTGGCACAATTAAGAAGTAGTGCACAGGCTTTAAATGTGTTTTGCTGTCGGTTTTCATATATCTGATCATCGCACACTCCTTTCAAACTTCCTCTCGTTTCTCTTTTCTTCCTCCCCTTTTCTTTTTCCTTCTACCCACATTTGTTCTCCCTCCTTTCTTGCCTCCGCCTCTCTGCTGTTATACATGCTCTGAACTAATAAGAGGACATAGTTAATTGCCTGCATCCTCTGGGTTCAGGGGTAATAATAGCATGGTTCTGGACAGGCAAATATATGTCATCAGCTGCCAATCGATCATTATGTGATATAATTTAATTGCCCCTCTGTCAACCCTCCCCTTTTCTTTTTCCTTCTCTTTAACGCTCTACTATCACAGGGAGCTTGTGACCAATCAGTGGGCAGTTAGAAGCTCTGTGTTTCAAATGTGATCTCCTGTCAGAATGGGACTCTTAACCAATCTTCCATTTCAGATGTGGTGATTACACTATATATAACTGTAAATTTTAGATGTGTTTTCTATGTTAAGACTACCTAAGGATCAGTGGAATACATCCTTTTTATACATACATTTCTATTGTAAGTCACTGGAAAAGATTATCTAATGCAAAACGTATATTCTGATCAATTCTATGTGCGTGTGTGTATTGTGTATAAAGCCCATCAAAACCCATAATCAAATCTACCAATATAACAACCATGCGAAACTCTCGGACCACGTTTCCCATAAGAACTATTAAACAGTAGGCAGGACTTACGTCATTATTCTGCGACGTTGCCCATCGCAACGTTTACCAGCAGCTACAAAGATTCTTCTCCCGAAGAATGCTCATTCCGAAGTAAAGCATCGCGCAAAGGAGAACTCCATAAATATATCCTTGTAATTTTAAAACACTGATTCCTAAAAGAGAAGAACAAGGAAAGAGGAGGAATGCCAAAAATAAGGTAGCGATGTCATTTAGCCAAACTGGCTAACGTTGGCTGTCTGACTGTAGGTTACTTTGCTGGCTCGGTAGCAGTTTGTAGCCTTCCTACTAGACGACTAAAGTATCAGTTAACGATGGATAGTTAACTTGTCTCATCTTCACTGTATGGAGCAAGACAGCGTGTAGTTGCTAGAAATCGCGTATGTTAATATACGGCAGTGTAACGTTAATTTACATATAACACACTTAACTTTTTCTCCAACGAAAAAAAAACCACCAAATTCAGTGACGACTGCTTAGAAGACTAGTTCACGGCTAACTGTGAAAGTAGCTATCGATAGCTACCCTTAACCCTTAGCCACTTGTTTTGCAGTAATGACACGCTGTGGGAACTGGCCGCATCGGAGGTGCACAGTCAGGAGAGTGGAACTGTTGATGAAGAGGGTGATACCGTGAGCAATCCAACGGCAATCGGTGAAAGGACCGTTTTTTTCATAGGGAGCAAGGCAGGGGTGAGCTTCAGCCTACTATTGTCATTCTTGTCTAGACAAAAAAGTTTTGAACATTCCGGGAGTTAGTTGGTAGGTAAAGTACACGAAGGACCCCTGCTCGCAGCCGTAAACGGGTCTAGATAGTGTGTTGCATTTGATTTTATTAGGATTATTTTCTGGGAGAAAGACGGGGTAAGTGTCAAGATAACAATCAGATGAGAAATTAGGCTCCATTGACCCCTGCAGTGAGGAAACCTTGATGAACTGACCTCTGCTGGCTATATTTGAGCAATGACTACTTACTATTCGTTGTAAGAAAACACTTATTTATTTTGAATGCAGTGTGCCAGGCCATGGTCATGCCATAGAGTAAGCTGAAACAAAGTTCTGTGTGTTTTGCTTATTTACTAGGGTAAGACCACAATTCTGCTCAGATGTCTGGACAGGTGGGTGTTAAAATATGTTATGTAAATTTAAAAAATCAAAACAAATATAAATAGACAAAGTCTTTGAGACTGACCAGCAGCTCTCTGGCAGGGATGAAACACCGAAGCCTACTCTGGCTCTAGAATACACCTTCGGAAGAAGAGCCCGTGGACACAACACGGTAGGAACTAACTGTGACTAACTAAACTGTGATCATGTGTAAGTTGCCTTCATGTATTGGTTTTTGTCAGTAGAACGGGAGAACTCAAACGGTTCTAAGTGCATGTAATAGCACTGACATCTCATGTCCTGTTAGCCCAAAGACATCGCTCACTTTTGGGAGCTGGGAGGTGGCACGTTGCTATCCGATCTCATCCAGATCCCCATCACCGCACAGAATGTGAGGTCAGTGCAAGCTTACTTCTGTCAGTGTTCAACACTGCTTGTTTGCTGATGTTGGTTTAACCCTTAAAGCCCTTCACTAACGCTGTATATATTGACAAGACACGTAGACCGTAATATGTTGAGCTGTGCTGTGCTAGTCTGGCAAGTGTGTCCATGAAATAGATGGTCAGCTCCTGAGTTTCTTTTGTTCCTTCTTCCTCAGAAGAGGAGGTTTTTGGTGGTAACAGGAACTTCCAGTGCTGTATTACTATACAGAAGATTTATAGCTATGTCCCTTAATTAATATTCATGAATATTCAGATATGTTTGGATACAACTGTAAGGAGAATGAATGTTCAGTATTTAGAACATGGAGCAGAGTACCTGCTGGGGCGATAGAGATCTGCCCTGTGACTGGGTGAACGGGAGAATTCTCCACTTTCCTCCTAAGAGGTTCTGCTCTGGGTTGGCAGGACCCTGTCTGTGGTTCTGGTGGTGGACCTGTCAAAGCCCAACGTGCTGTGGGGAACCACGGAACGGCTGCTGCAGGTTGCACGGGCACAGGTGGACCGAGCGTGCTCCAGCCAAGCCACAGGGGAGTCCAGGACCGGCAAACAGCCCACCAAAAATAGTATCCCCGGAACTCTCCACAAGGACCACCCAGTGAGTTTGGGCCCTATGCACCCCACTCCCACACATAAATTAGCCTGTATTCTTTGATCCAGGGCTGATAGCCAGGGCTGGCTTATGTATCTTTTATGGGATATTTTAGTCAATTTAGAATCACAAAGCCTCTAGGAAGGACAGTGAGCACACAGTTCTGTGGATTATATCAGTGTTAAGTACCTGACCTCAGCACCGACCGCTTTGCATTTTGACAGGACAGAGAGCTGATCAGCCCTTTCCCTGTCCCCCTGCTCGTCATCGGGAGCAAGTTTGACGTCTTCCAGGTGAAATGCTGCACTTTGCTACAGCTTTACCTGCATGTGTATCTTTACTATGGCTTCTTAAGATTGCCCAGCAAATCATTTACCCAAACTGTCGAGTGTCCACATGGAAGAGCGAGATCATTCCCAGCAGGTTTTTGGGCCGGGTACAGATGGTCAGTGTGAGTGCAGTCTCCAGGTTTTGTGGGGAGTGACATTTTGTGACAGTCTGTTTGCGTTGCGCAGGACTTTGACTCGGAGAAGAGGAAAGCCATCTGCAAGACCCTGCGGTTCCTCGCCCATTATCATGGAGCATCTCTGATTGTGAGACCTGGAGATACCGCTCAGCTTCTTAAGGGGGGGCGGAGCTTCCACCTCTAAACCTCTGCCTGAACGCAAACTGTCTGTCAAATAGTGCAGCGAAACCGTGGTTACGAAAAGAATCCTGACATGGGCGATGTCATAACAGACTAACCTGAGGAATGAACAGCTGGGACACAGACCTTAAGACCTATTTGACACATTAAAGAAATGGTAAAAACAAAAACATTGAATTAAGTTTTGAAATTAACTCCTCAGCTCTGTGTGCTCAGCTCTTCTCATTCACCGCATTAGTTTATTTTAAAGTTACCACTTTTCATATTTGACAGCCCATGTCGTACCAATAATAGCTGTGTTGGAGCTTGCCGTGCCCCTGTTTTATACTCTTCTCTGGCTGTGTTTAAAGGTTTGCTGAATCATGCCCTACAAATCACCCAAAATCATTTAAAAAGGATTTTAAAAGTTTCATAACTGTGAATGGGTAAAAAGAAACAGACCGACCTTTGTGTGTGTGTCCGTCCGCAGTTCAGCAGCAGTAAGTCCGAGGGCCTGATGTCAAAGACCAGGGGCTTTGTCAACCACTTGGCGTTTGGGACCGACAGGGGGTGAGAGACACGTTTTAGGACTCTGCCTTTTCTCCTGATGGCTCCCAGATTGGGTGTGACAGACCCTGGCCTTCTGCTAGCCTTAGTCACTCTTCTGCTTCACATCGCTCTAATGCCAGGGTACTGAAACTATGAAGCTCTGTCCTAGGACCTCCTATGTTTGCTAGGTCTTGTTTCCACCACAAATGCAATTTCTTATGTGCAACAAGCTGCTAACTGTGATTAAGTACACAACTTAATGAGGGACAATTTACCCAAATAGTTCTGAAACAAAGCAAATAGCAGTACAAAGGAATATTCTGCAATTGAAGACACAATTATGGATGAATGTAAATACATGTTTTCACCTAGAGGTGGGTGGAATGGAAGCTAGACAATTAGTAGACTAAGACCTCGAAACATCAGTGTAAATGGAGTAAAGAAAATCGTCATACCCCCAGTAATGCTTCTCCTTGTTGTCCATCAGGAAGACTGTGTCCACTGACCCCATAAATCCCTCATTATTCCAGCTGGGATGGACTCTCTCAGTCAGATAGGTGAGCTGTTCTGTTTGGACTGCCCCCTGCTGCTTGGATCACAATACTGCTGAGAAGTTCTCAAGATCAAATGACTATATACTTCTTTTTTCTTTGCAAAACTACATTTCCATTATCAAAAATATCCCATTATTTCTTAATTTACCTTTGCATATTTGAGAAATTAATTGGGTTCCAATTTAACAAATACATTAAAATTTTCAGCATTTTTGGTGTTGAAGACACTACATCACCATATAATTACCTCCCTCACACAGGGTCTCCGCCGGCAACAGACTTTGACATCGGGACTCTTCACGCCCGAAGCCCACTGGACCTGTGGAAGAAAGTGTTTGAGAAGATCTTCCCTTCTGAGGTAGAGTTATGCACGCACACACACAGACACACACTGACACACACACAGTTGTGTGCTGAGAATTACACAGATGTCTGCCAGGTGTTGACAGTTAATATCTCACTCCCTTCCAGAGCACTAGTGACCCCAAAGACCTGAAGGACCCTACAAAAGACCCCCAGTACAGTGAGGCAAAGATAGACTCCATGAGAGCACAGAAGGACCAGGTACTACAGCACCCACAATGCACTGCTCTGGGTCCCAGATCCACTCTACTGGCCTCTTTACAGCATATTCATATGCATGTGAAACAAGAAAAAATTCATTTTGATGCACCAGTTACCAAGGGGGAAAAACAAGACTCACAAATAGAACTGAATGTTTTACATATGAAAGACTCATTGAATACTTATGAGTAGCCATATCTTTGGTTCCAAACATCAAATCAAATTTTTAGTTCTCTCTGACTAGACTGGCAACCAGTCGCAAAACAAACCCTAAGCAGCTGACCTATTCCAGGACATCAGAAAGAGGCAGTAACTGAACTTCTTCTTATTATTTTAACTGAGCTGGTCTCAGAAACGTAATGAAGGTAAAACTTTCTTAAGAAAACACGGCCTTAAGAAAACAGGATGAGGCCCGCTGACCCAAGCGCTGCCACGACTTTTCCGTGCTGGGTTTGCAAGGCCCCCTCTTAACCCAGGCCTCTCACGCAACCCGTCTTCCTGCCCACGCCTGCTGCACTTCAGTAACCTCCGCGGTGTCCACTGGTAACACCCAGCTAATTAGCGGCAATAACCGCGTTCCCCTGGGGGAGATAAGGCCCGGTCCGTCTGCCTAGCGCCTCGCAGGGTGACCTGTAGTAACCCTCGCTCTCCGTGGCGTTGTTGCGGTCGCGCTGGACGCGCGCGGCGTCACCGGCGAGCGTTTGCCGGGTCTTCCTCAGTTCAGTGCTCGCTGTCCTCGGCGGCGTGACGTGGAGGGAACTTCCTCTTCCCTTAATCGATTCGTCCGTGAACGTGACAGCGTTATTAACGCCAGCTCCAGCGCGCTCCTTTTTAAGCGTCCGCGTAATAACTTGGATCGCTGAGATCAGCGTTTGAGGATTGGAAAGGTATTAAACAGTGTCGGTGAGTGAAAGGCGTGGTGAGATTGATCAGTGCAGGGGTGCTGCTCTGTAGATCCAGGCCATTCTTAGTGTGTGCTTAGCTGTGGAGATGACCTGCAGCATGGAGAAGCCATTCTACATTAAATACAGTGTCGAAAAAAATATTTTCCTGTATTTTTATTAAGAATCACCAACTGTGCCTCTTAAGTCGCTGTTGTGTCTGTATTGTGTTCATAATGTCTTACTGACAGCCACTCTCAGGCTCAACTGATTATCCTCTCCACTTGACATTGTTATATGGAATCAAAGTACAATTGTTACGTGTAAATAACCACAGCTGATTATAAGTCAGAGTCTTTGTGTCTTTAGAGCCATGACAAGGACATAACTGGATGCATGGCAAAGTTTACAATGAAAGTATTGCCACTTCTTTAACAGGAGCTGGAACAGTATAAAAGAAACGCAGCCAAGTCCTGGAAAGGCATGGAGCTGGAGTCCCAGAAGAGCTAACATCTCCTCCTCCGGCTGGGAAACAGCAGTCATGACTTCCCTTTGGATATGAGAAAGAGACTTGCGTAGGTGAACCGGTTTCCACAAAGTTTAAAAACGGTCAATATATTAATGTGGATTCCTTGTACAGGCATTGGAAATTGAATACTGTTCAAAATGTGACTTTTTTTTTTTTTGAAGGACTGAAATTTATGTATATGTCTTAGTGTTTTTTCTATATTGCATAGTTTCAATATCAAATACAATATGTCTAATGGAAATTAGAATGAGACTGCTTCACCCCTTCCTGGAGTAATTCACATAATGTTTTATTGATGTACATAAATTGTTTGATGATAAAAATCCATTGTAAAATAAATGACTCTCTCTTTAAGTGGTTACAAAAGATGGAATGTTTTAACTGAACATGTTCAGCATTCATATTCATCTAAAAAACGCACTGAATTCTCACCCTCATAACCAGAGGGGTTATATTTACGTGGGAATTTCCCAAATATACATCAAGGTAATTAACTTCCTCTTATTACTGTATTTGGATATCCAGTGTGTAAACACTGTCTGGTCACAGTTTAGTCCCACACCTACTCTCCTGCCACAAACACACACACAAACACACACCAACAAACACACACACACACACGCACAGACACACTCATACACCTCTAGATATCAGTCATCCTGCTGGGTGGAGTCGCAGATGAGCCCCCCCTCGCACCCCCACCCCACCCCACCACCCCCCCGCTGCCATGACAGGAGGAAGCGATCAGCGACGGGTGAGGTGGTCCCGAATTTTGAAGCTGATGACCCCAAGCAGCACCAGCGCGGGCAGGAAGGCGTACAGCATGATGAAGTCCAGAGTGTAGCGGGACAGGGCGCCCGGGTACCCCTGTTCGATGATGTCATCCCCATTGCACATTATGCAGGCTCCAGGCGAAGTCCCTGGAATGACCCCTGAGGACCCAGAAGGGAGCGTGTGACAGACATGAGCATTCAGCGAGCCCATGAGCAGAGCACACCTTTCATTTGATCTATTCTTCCACAGCACATTTTCTACTCTGCTTAACTGGGCTGATATGGGCCTAATGTTTTCCCATGTGTGCAAGTCTGCCCTACAAATGTAGAGGATCTGGTCGTTGTATGATATCTTTGACTCAGCGGTGCAGCTAACTTCAGTATTTCACACAGTGCCTTTGCTTCAGTTGTGCTAATTTGGTCACTGCCGCAGTCACAACAAATTCAGTGTTTTGAGCCAGTTACGCTCTTACAGGTGAGAGGCAGAGGTTCTTACCACCGGTGAAGTTCAGGTCGTGGAACTCGGTGACGATGAGCAGCTCACTGCCGTACTTCTGGAAGGTGAGGTAGCTCAGCATCTTGAACACAGTGGGCATCTGCTGATTGCTCCTGTGTTTGGAGGGGATGTGTCTCAGCTCAGGTTTCAAGCAAAAAATTCAACAGCAACAGAAGATGAATCTCAAACAAAAACTACGGTCCGAAGCCCAGTTCAGGTCAAAACTCCAAGAGCAAAGGAGACAACACTGCAGAGTTTTCAAAGAAAAAATCTTGGAATGCTACTGGATATAGACTACAAAACTTGAATTATATCATCCGTGAGAGTTGGTTGAGTTCTATTGGCATGCTGAATCTCCTAAACCATTCTTTGAGGGAAAACACAGAACCTCACAACCCACCTGGACCTCCGACGGTGAATTAAGCAGAACTGAGATTTGTTTGCTGAGGAAAAATTTGTTTGAGGAAAAAGTCAAACTCGGGAGAACTGTAGCAGCAGCTAACGTCTACCTGAGAAAGCCCGAGCCCACCATGAGGCCAGCCACGTTGAGCAGGGCCACCCCCGTGTTGACCATGTTGGGGTCCTGGACCACACCCATCAACACTAGAGTGAGGAGCTCTCCTGTTATGTGGGGGACCATGATCACCCCCGTGAAGCAAAGGAAGCGGTTCACCTCTGGGTACATCCCCACCGTCCTGATAAGCACACACATTTACAGGCAAAACAACGTCACATGCGGTCCGAGTGCAGTACTTTTGTTCAATTTCTCTAATCACATAACATATTATAAGGTCAGAGTTAACAAAACAATAAAAGGCAGTTTGCACTCAGATTGTTAATTATTATCAACAGGAATCCAAGTACACACAGTTGAGCTGAAATAAAGTCAATGAAGTGAAGTACATGTAGTATATATTTGTGTATATATGGAGTTAGCTAGACATGGTAAAACTAGCTAATAGCTTGAATCTAGTATTACCCCTTTAACCCAACAGGTTGGAGATGCCAACTGGCCACAGACTAGAGCCTCGCCCCCACCACACTTCTTACAGGAGGAAGTGAACTACATCTTCACTCAAATATGCACCTTTATTTTCACCTAATATTTATTTTCTCTTTTCAACTTTTAACATCAAATGTCACATGTCAAATATATGTGTATTTTTTTTTAAATACGAAATGTGAATTGAATGTGCTTTGAAAAAAGTTTTTGTCTTAAATATTTTATAATAAAAGCATTTGTGTGAGAGAGGAGAAGCCTACCAGTAGAGGAAGGAGGTGAAGATGAAGACGCTGATGATGCTGAAGGGCAGGATGTGTAAAATATAGGCCAGGAACATCTGCCATTTGTGGTACAGGCCGTCCTTACTCTCCTGGTCACTGATCGCTCTCAGTGCAGGAACTGCAGAAATAAGAGCAGTTGTCTGGCATCTCTTTCAGTCCCTTTAGCACCCTGTCGAGGATTTGAACCTACAACCTTCTGGTGAAACATTCCAAGTTCACCTGAATACTCACTGTTTTTGTATAGAACTCACATGTACAGAATTCAAGCTGTTCCTGGATGTGGTAGTCATGCTAATGATGGGGGGCTGCATCGGTGTGTGATCGTACGCTACAGCAATGGTTAATTATACAGCGTGTTCTAAGTTTTTTGCTAGCTCTTTTCTGATTAGACGATCAACGCAAAACAAGTAAAAATAAGTAAACGTATTTCCTTTGTCAGTGCCTTGAACCTGTTTGGTTGTTCACCTTCTGCTGGTTTTACAGCTTCAGTCTGGCCTTTCCTCTCTTATCACTGTATCTGTGTGTCAGAGATAAACACAGGGACAGATAATGAGTGAGGAGGAGGTGAGTGACTGAGTGAGAGAGTAGGGTGTGGACACATACTGTGCTGTACTGTTGTAAGGGGAAAATTACTGATCTGGAATGGCTTTTATATAATGACATCTTAAATACGAATATGGGTCACTGTGTGTGGCTGGATTTCCTCACACTGCAGTGTTTGAGCCTGATCCTACTTTGTTCCTGTAGCACTTTTTTTATGTTACACTTGTACCTCCATCCAGCACTTATATTGCACTTGCATCATTATCTTGATGTTGTAGCTCGTTGTCATTCCTTCTAGTTTGACTTAACATTACTTTCTGACCTACAGTAGCCTATGCTTACTGTGTGAACTGGACTTAATGTGTTCACGGCTATGAATAACTGTTACATAATGAGTATTATTGAACCTGTGTTTTGTAGCTGTTCCAATGACCTTCTGTATGCACTTATTGTGCGTGGCTTTGTATAACAGCATCTGCCAAATAAATGTAATGTAATGTCCTAAAGCCACCATAGACTTCAATGGCACATACTGTAACAAGACATTTAGCTCATTCTAAAACGTTCTTTCATTAGGAAGGGTAGATTGTATGTTATATGTATATTATGGTGCTATCAGTGCAGACATTTGAAGGCTATATAAACGGATAGAAAAGCTATATTGTGTGTGAATCTCTCTGGGTAGGAGTACCTGTGAAATGTCTAATGTAGATGCGCAGTACGGTACATTACTAAAATTCTCTAAATGTCTGTCATCCTGCCAAGTCAAAAACCCTTAGAGCTTTAAGTGGGATGTATGTCTCCTACTGGGAGCTGGCATTACCCCCACCCCTCGTACTCACACAAGGCCACTGCATTCAGCATGCCGGTGTAAGGCGACGCCCCCATCGCCTGGTAGATAATTCCGATGCGGTCCTGCACCGCCCCCTTGGTGATGTCATTGTCCAGCTTCATCACAAAGAAGGCCACAAAGAGCCCGTAGATCAGATTTTGGGACAGGCGCATTAGGACCCCCATGCGGTCCCGGGACAGGTTTCTCACGGTCCTCCTGCAGAGGCCCAGAGGGACAAGCACAATGGGATAGTCACCAAATGACTAAGACAGGTAAGATTACAACATGGGCCACAAAGACTACTGCTGCTGAGAACTGAACCAATCCCATCACTCACACAGTCATAAACATACACCTGAACACTCTGGTACTCACAGACATACACAAGCACTTTTTAACTACTTAAAAACATGCTTAGTTATGGGGATCACATGCACTTTAACAGAGTAAAAAGTACTCTCGTAGAGTTTTTTTTAAGACTGAGCAGTGCAGGAATGGTTTGGGGGGCTACCTGAAGAGGACCCCGAGTTTGGACAGGCCACTGGGGGACTCCTTGCTCTTGAAGGGGATGCTGGGTTTGTCGGCGAGCTGGCAGGCCTCCTCGATCCTGTCCAGCATGCGTTGGTAGATTCCTGACGTGCGATAGGCGGAGGCGATGTCGTGCATCCGGCTGGAGGTGGCGGCCTCTCGCTCGCTGCAGCGCGTGTCCACTGACGTAAAGTCCACTGCGGGGGGGGGGCAGAAGGGGGCGGGGAGACAGGAGGGCGGGTGAGAGGGGGCATTCAGCTGTCAGTCACAAGCTCATAAAGAACTTTGAAGGTAAAATATAAGACCGAATGAATTTCAAAAAGGAGCGAAGAAGTTACCATTACACCCAGGAAACAGCCCTCCTTCTCCCATCCCTGTTCAAAAGGCTACATACAGATACACTCACCCTACCACTGTCTATGGGCTGTAGCTGAGAGAAAAACACAGGCTTCTTAAACCATGAAGAGAAGGTAAATGAAAGGTTATGAGCTGTGTGAGGGAAGATGTGAGAGGGAGAGAGAACTACAGGTCATTGTAGTTGTTACCAAATCACATTTGAGAGAGAGAGAGATTCACCATAGATGTCAAAGGGGTTGCAGTAGTCAGGGCACTCGTAGCCCTGGTCACTGAAGAAGTCCACCATCTCCCCAGGCTGGCCACAGAACACTAGCTCACCACAGCTCATGATAGCTATCCTATTGAACACCTTAAAGAGAGGTAAGGCTGTTTACTTCTGAGAAATACAGCATAATCCACACACCTAGGAGAGTTATTAGAGTGCACATTTTGCACAGATACACAAGTACACAGAAATACACGTACACATGGGGAAGGTTTGGGCACTGGAAAAACACATTAAAATAAAACCAAATCATCTCTACAGTCAACACATGAAGCAAGTTCAAGAAACAAAGAAAAGAGAAAAAGACAAAGGAAACAAGGAATGAGACTGAAAGTTGGATCACAGACTCACACCCCCCCACTCACCCTGAATAGCTCAGAACGTGGTTGGTGGATAGTCACTATAACGATGCGGTCCCTCTTGGCCAGATTGGCAAGCAGTACCACAATCTGATTGGCTGTCATGCTGTCCAGGCCTGTGGTTGGCTCATCCAGCAGGATAACCTCTGTGAGGCAGAAATGAACGTGACATCACACACCATGACGTCACACAGTCCAGACGCGAACAAAAACTGCACAAGTTAAGTTTAAGAACTTGCCTGAATAGAACTGCAGATTTAATTGTCCCAGTGCTCTCTCTCGAGGACAATATCAGCCCTTATGAAGATAAGTCTGTTTTCACTTCCTTTAAATTATCCAATTAATACAATTAAAAGATTGCCATTTTATTAAGGATAGGGAAATAAGGAATGGACTTAATTGTGTTCCTATAATGAATTAATTTCCTGCTTGATTGGAAAAGGCAGCCTATGGGAGCTGTGCATAATTGTGGATCTCTGTGTAGCGGAAAACGGTCCATCTAATGGAGTCCTAAGACCCTCAGTCCTGCCCCCATCCCTGTCCCTTATTCTGATAAACGACACCAGGGACCCAGCTTAAAAAACCACGTGCCAATAACTCTGTGTCATATCACTACTCTGTCCTCTATCACTCTGTATTCGTCCTTCAGTTTATCTGTCCATTTGGCAAATGGGCAAGGTGAAGAATTGTGCCAATCATTGCTCATTTACAATGGCTTGCTAACAGACTTCAAATGGCCTGATAATAAACTTGCATGTACTTTTTCTTGGTACCTGATTGGTTAATGTATTGTTCTCTCATTCCAAACATTAATGGCACTGTAAATACATCTGTATCTAATTATGCTTATACTGTAGCATTAAGAAGTTTTGATTTGAACAACTATCATCAGCAACCATGTACGTGCACACTTGTGTGTGTCTGTATCGTATGTATTTTTGTTCTGGCAGATGAAAGGACGCCCCCTCCCACTCACTGGGGTCCTGGAGCAGTTGGCCGGCAATGGACACCCTCCTTCTCTCTCCACCAGAGATGCCAGGAAAGATGCGCCCCCCAATAACGCTGTGGGCCACGTGACCCAGGCTGAGCTCCGCCATCACCATCCCCACCTTTGGGTCAGGAGGTCAGAGGTCACAGGACAACATCAAACCCGTGAATTTACTCACTCTATTTTCTCCTCACTAACCTTGTTCATGTAGATCTACCGTCCTGTATGTTTTCACTCCAAACCTAACAAAGCAAATTAGGGTTGGAGTGACAACCTGCAGGACAGTAGATCTCCAGGAACAGGGTAGGGCAGCCCTGCTCAAAATCTTCACCTCATTATTTTCTAACTATACCTAATTCTTCCTCAAGCTCTGGCTTGACTGCCAATATGCTTGTCTATTATATCTGTGGCTGTGATAAGAAACATTTAGAGCAGTGATCAGCATATCAGAGGTAGTAGCTAGCGTGTCTATGATATACAGTAGTTATAAAACTCTCAGGTAGCTGGGGTAGGGATTAGAGTATCCAGGGGAGAGGTGAGCGTGCCTTCTTGCGGATTGCCTCAGCAGAGTGCCGCCTCAAGGCCAGCTGTGCTGTGAAGGTCAGCGTCTCCTCCACAGTGAGGTAGCTCAGAAGGTTATCGCTCTGGGGACGAAGAACAAAATGACAGCGTGAAGAAACAAATCCAGGAGTTCAGTTTGTAGCTGTGATACTAACATTTGATTATAAGAGGTACTTTATAAGTTTAAAAGGTACTGTATGTTCATGGTTTGTGTATTACGCCAAGTAATCACTTTGAGTTTTCCAAATTTGTAGTCCTAGCTTCAGACTGAAGCACGTATATTGGCAGGGAAATTGAACTGAAGTATGGCTTTCATAATCATAAATTGTACGTTTATCAGCAGTATAGACGTACAATTCAAGTTCATATATCATGTTAAATGAAATGGTGAAATTATATCTGACATTTTATCTTAGTAAGTAAAAACCAAAAAAGCAACATAGCATGTAAAAGCTACGGAAGGTTAGGCCAAACCCTATTGCAGTTAGATTGAAAGGAGCCCTCGGTCTGTTCTACATTCTGCATAGACAGGATTATTAAGCGTCCTGACTGTACTGTGGATTTTAGGATCTACTCCATATGTTTATTGTAGCCTCCTGCAGTCTCCCAGATGACAAAGTTAATAATTAAATGGCACCCTACTCCTGGGATTTCAGACTTTGAGGCTCTGAAATGAGCTTCGACATTGTGTGTTTATGCGTGTGTGCGTGTGCGAATGTGTGTGTGTGTGTGTGTGTGTGTGTATGCGTGTGTAGCGAGCACTTTGCTTCCACAATGCGTAAAACTGCTATGACTGCACAACCATGAACACATTCAGACTAATAATACTGCCACTTCAGCACCTCGAGTTTAAGACAGCTAAACCTCTTCAGTGTTCGCCATTAACGAGTCTGAGATTTGATATCACAATTTTATCCCAGGCTTATGCAGAAAATTAAATGACTGGATTAGTTTATTGCTCTGGTGAGGACTTGAGGATTTTATCTGCCCTCGAAAGAAAAAATAAGAGATTATTTCAAATGGCGGCAGTTTATCCACAATTATTTAATTTAGCAGTGGATACACTTGAACACCCCCTAGAAAGATTATGAGGAACCTATCTGTACCTCCAGCTAATCCCCCGCCCCCCTCCCCCAGCAATATGTGCAGAGTTTCTGGGACATCTTCACGGATTTACCAGTCCTGGCCGGACCTTTCACCCTCCCTCACTTTCTTCTCTCTTTCACACAGGTCAGAGTTAATACTGCCGGCACCTTCTCAAGAAAAAGGACTGCAGTGACAGCACTGCCCCCATGGCAACCTGCTTGTTCTGAGAACGGACTGTATCGTCTCGGTACGAGTGTGTGTGTGTGTGTGCACACGTGTGTGTGTGTGTGTGTGTGTGTGTGCGTGTCTGTGTATGCGTGTGTATGTGTGTGTGCGTGTTTGTCTGTGTATGTGTGTGTGCGTGCGTGACTGTGTATGTGTGTGTATGTGTATTGTATGAGTGTGTGTATGTATGCATGGATGCGTTTATGTGTGTGTGTATGTGTGTGTGCATGTGCATGTGTGTATGCATGTGTGAGTGTGTGTGTGTGTGTGTGTGTGTGTGCGTGTTTGTCTGTCTGTCTGTGTGTGTGTGTGTGTGTGTGTGCGTGTCTGTCTGTCTGTCTGTGTGTGTGTGTGTGTGTGTGTGTGTGTGTGTGTGTGCGTGTGCGTGTGCGTGTTTGTCTGTCTGTGTGTGTGTGTGTGTGTGTGTACCTGGAGTACATAGGAGAAACAGTCCTGGAACTGTTCCGGTTTCAGCTTCCTTCCAT
Source organism: Anguilla japonica (assembly GCA_025169545.1). Taxonomy (NCBI): domain Eukaryota; kingdom Metazoa; phylum Chordata; class Actinopteri; order Anguilliformes; family Anguillidae; genus Anguilla; species Anguilla japonica. The sequence continues at coordinate 14,023,155 of CM045900.1, read as the reverse complement.
TCACAAAGACCTCCCCCAGCAGGGTGCCCGCTTTGCCTATACGCCCTGAGATCACATCCAGGAGAGTGGTCTTTCCCGAGCCTGTCTCATGCACACACACATGCACGCACGCACACATACACGCACACATACACACATGCACGCACGCATAAACGCACACATGCACACACACACACACACACACACACACACAGTTCATATCAATACTCTTGTTAATGTAAAAAAGTGTAATGAGTGCAGGAACAGGAAAAGATGTCTGCCACACCTGAATTTCCCAGAATTCCCAAGATCTGGCCACTGTCCACGTGGAAAGACACATCGTTGAGGATCTTCCGAGTCCATCTTGTCCTGTAGGAGGGGAGGTCCCACCATGGCCCCACACGTTCACTGCAACACACACACACACACACACACACACACACACACAATGTAACAGCAAATTCATTAGGGTTGCATAAAGGTGAATATTTACCATAATAGTTATGCTCATATCAATGATCAATGCAGTTGTTTAAAATACTTCTTAAATTCTGGCACAGTTAACAGCATTTTCAAGCATTTTTAACTGTAGGGAGGTGTAATGATTATTACTTGTGTCAATGATTATTATGCCATAAAGAGAAGTTGTTGCAAATATTTTATCAAACTCTGTTTAAAAATGCAGTGTTTCCATAATTTGTTTTTTTTGACTCATTTGCAATGACAGTGTGTAACGGGCATGATTCATTTCACAGCAGTTCTGACATGGTGAAAATTATACTGCTTGTGAATTGATTTTAAAGTTGTACTGTTGTTTTTAATGTAAAAAATGTTGGAATGACACCCAAATTTATACAGTAAAAGGCATGCTAATGAAATAAAATGAAGGTAGCACCAATAAAATCTACAGTGGGATTTTGCTTCAAACCAGGAGGGAGACAGCTCTTAGTTTTAATTCCACAAAGCTCTGGGGCTCAATACCTGGAACTCTCCAAGGTCCAGTTTTTACCACCACTTAAAAGAAGGCATTTTTATTTGCTTTGTTTTGACTAATTTTCTCTCCTCATTTTTCTTCTGTTGTTAAAGCTGTTTTTGTTGTGAGGGGGATGGGGTTTGCTAAACCCTTCATGTATTGTATATCCCTGGTTTACTTTGTGGATACTTTCTATCGCATTACTTATGTAAAGCTTGTTGTGTTGTAGCCATGTATGAAAGGTGTACACATTATTTTACCATCTTTTTTTACAATTCTTCTTTTTTACAATTCTTCTTCAGTTGTGACAGTAAGAATTTTCTATATCCTGTAGTACAATTCACGTGAGTCTTTCTAGAAGGAGTTTTACCGTTGATGCCCCTGTCTGGTTGACTTTGGCAGGACATTAGAAGGTAGAGGACACAATTTTTCCCGGCAGTGAAAATAGAAAAGAAAAATGTTGCGTCTTAAAGTACCCGCATTTCCTACAGAGATTCCAGTTGGCATTGACCATGGCAAACGTGGGGAAACTCACCCTTACCTGACAGTGTAAAGCATCTGGCAAAGACAAACTCTTACCTGACAGTTTAAAATACCGGGCTGAAGACTAACTTATACCTGATAGTGCAAACACCTGTATGAAAATTCACTTACTTGACAGTATAACACCTGGTTAAAGCGAACTCTTACCTGACAGAGTAACACACCTGGTTAAAGCTGACACTTACCTGACAGAGTAACACACCTGGTTAAAGCGAACTCTTACCTGACAGAGTAACACACCTGGTTAAAGCGAACTCTTACCTGACAGAGTAACACACCTGGTTAAAGTGAACTCTTACCTGACAGAGTAACACACCTGGTTAATGCGAACTCTTACCTGACAGAGTAACACACCTGGTTAAAGTGAACTCTTACCTGACAGAGTAACACACCTGGTTAAAGCGAACTCTTACCTCATAGAGTAATACACCTGGTTAAAGCGAACTCTTACCTGACAGAGTAGCACACCTGGTTAAAGCTGACTCTTACCTGACAGAGTAGCACACCTGGTTTAAAGCTGGCTCTTACCTGACAGAGTAACACACCTGGTTAAATTGAACTCTTACCTGACAGAGTAACACACCTGGTTAAAGCTGACTCTTACCTGACAGAGTACACACCTGGTTAAAGCGAACTCTTACCTGACAGAGTAACACACCTGGTTAAAGTGAACTCTTACCTGACAGAGTAACACACCTGGTTAAAGCGAACTCTTACCTGACAGAGTAACACACCTGGTTAAAGCGAACTCTTACCTGACAGAGTAACACACCTGGTTAAAGCTGACTCTTACCTGACAGAGTAACACACCTGGTTAAAGCTGACTCTTACCTGACAGAGTAACACACCTGGTTAAAGCGAACTCTTACCTGACAGAGTAACACACCTGGTTAAAGCTGACTCTTACCTGACAGAGTAACACACCTGGTTAAAGCTGACTCTTACCTGATAGAGTAACACACCTGGTTAAAGCTGACTCTTACCTGACAGAGTAACACACCTGGTTAAAGCTGACTCTTACCTGACAGAGTAACACACCTGGTTAAAGCGAACTCTTACCTGACAGAGTAACACACCTGGTTAAAGCTGACTCTTACCTGACAGAGTAACACACCTGGTTAAAGCTGACTCTTACCTGATAGAGTAAGACACCTGGCTGACACTCAGGCTGCAGGAGGGCTGGATTTGGTCAGAGTGCGTGGGGCTGGGAGGTGTCGTTTTCTCGGACACAAACTTGAAGGACTCTTTTAGGCGGGCTCCCCCCTGGCCCTCCTCGCCCGACAGGGAGTACGATCCGTTCATGGCGGGAGCGGTCGCAGCGTGTGCGCGTCTCGGTTTCCCTGGCCACTCGACGGGGGCGTTGTGACAGCGTTTGGGGGGGGTTCATCGCCGCTTCTCTTATCAGGGACCTTTGCTCTCCCCTGTATAAGACAAACCTCCCCGTGGGCCGGTCTTTATTCCACCGCCCCGGGACGGGCAGAGAGGAGCAGGGTTCTGATTCTAGGGTGCGGGACAGAGGGGGACTTCTCCAGAAGCAATGAGCGCAGTGGATCGGAGATTTAGCACCGCGCCACTTCAGCAGTGATGTCAACAAAGAGCAGCCTCGATTCGGGAGGGGGCCCCGTTCCCTCTGCCTCCCCTCAGCCGGTGAGTCAACATAACCCCTGACCTCCACGGTAGCTCTGTGACACGGGACAAACAAACAGCAGACACACAGACAGAGGGATGTAGGGACAAGGTAAGCTCTCTCTCTCCCTCTCCTTTGGCTTTACACCGTAACTAAATGCATCAACATTTAGTTAAGATAATCTTCAGTTGTTCTCATTCCATCACGTTAGGCTCTGGCTACACCATGGGTCACGTGCAGAGAGCTGTTCCAACTGAGAGACATTTAAAACGTTATCTGGGACGTTACATAATTTTGGACAGCTCTGGGTACTTTATTCTGAACTCTGGACTAACAGGAGAGTGTTTTGGCACATCTTCCAGAGCCGGATCAGTTTAGATCTGAATCAGAGAACGTCGTTTTTCTTAAGGAAGTACACGCACGGTCCAATATACTGTTCACAGAGTACATTACATAAACATACCAAGCTAACGCTCAGGGGGCTGAGAGAGTCTCCGACAGGATTGGACACAGGGGCAGGACTGTGCGTTGTATACTGATAACTGTAAAGCTGTGACCGATATTAACCCCAGCCCAATGCCCCTTTCACTTGACCGTCTTATCCCACGACGTTTATCTTAAGACAGTAAACTAGCAATGTGTAACTGAGGGAAAGAGTGCACCATGACATAAGGAGTGTGCTGGAGCCTGCTGCCTCTCGGCCTCCGGCTGTTGAGTTCGGACACGGCTGTAACAACAGGACTATCGCGGCGTCACTGGGTCTACGAGCTCTTCGAGTCCTTGCTGTTTGGAAAGCCAGGGAGGCTTGTTTCCAGACGCGTTTACGAAAAGCTATTTTTCAGCACATTTCAAGAAGGCTTCGGCCAGTCTTCATAACTGAGTAAAGAAAACACTGAAACAGTACAGGATTACCGATGTGTCTATGATTTAAGTATATTAGGGTGCAGGATTCAGTCTTCCTTTTGTGTGATAAATCGATTCCACCCTCATTACAAACCTTTTATTCCACTGAAGGATATCAGCATCGATATCAGTATCAGATATGAGTGGTCATGAGTCAATGAGTTTGTTGAGATAACGTGAACTGTATTACAGGTCAGAGCTCATCCCATGTGTACACAAACACAAAATGTTTGACATTTCAAATTCATTTTGAGCTTTGATATCAAGCGACACAATGAGCAAGTTCCCCATACTACCCTTCTGTTAGTTCTGTACCAGTTCTGTCGGGCATATTGCATACAACCTTCAATGGCAACATCCGCTGTGGTTATCATTTAGTCATTCAGATGAAAACATCATGTACTGAAAATAAGAGCAGTACAAGTATGCCACTTATAAAATGAGAAAAAAACATTGATGTGTATTATCATTGAGCATTAAAAAGAACTGTTTAGAAAATGGACATTAATTCACAATTTAACTCATTTTAAAACTTGAATAACAAAAATGAATATCATTTATCAAAATTATTACATTTTATTTTCAAATTATCATTGGCTCTTCTAGATATTTCCCTAATGATGTTCAAGGGAAGCTATCCAAGAAGCTATACATATGCATGTGGAGAGACCAGGGGAAACCATGTTTAGATTATCTTCCCTAAGGCTTTGTAAGTGTTCTGAGGACTAATACTAAGTTAGCTGGATATCTGCCATGAAGTCTCCACTACGTGTGCATGCATACATTCACACGCAGTACAGCTGTAATCTCCCAGGCCCTCAGAGTGTGTTTCTCCTCTTCAGAAAAGCAGGGGACAGCTCTTCTCCACAGCGGATGAAGACAGCAGCCTGTACTTCACCTACAGCGGGGGGCGCAATGAGCTGCTGATCAGAGACCTGCACTACGAGGTGAGAGACTCTGCACCTCCTCCTCGCCCCTCACGCGCTGCTACAGAGGGCCCACGCTGGACCTGCACTGTCTCTAACCGCCAGGGTGCTCGAGCCAGGAGACCCAGGACAGCTGGAGATTATAGCTGCTCATTTGCTTTGCTCTACTTCCTGGATCATGTGCTAGTATATGGACTGACTGATGTCATAGTAAAATAAACATAACTTGGGTAAAAGTGTAGATCCTTCCTACTATAGGCTTCAAAAATAATATTTTGTGTGGGTATATCTGCATTGTTAATACAACTCAAGTATGTGTGTGCTTTGTGTGTATGTGCATGTGTGTGCGTGTGCGTTGTGTGTACACGTGTGTGTACATATGTGCGTGTGGCAGGTGGACACCGCGGCTCAGATCCCCTGGTATGAGAAGCTGTCTGAGTTTAAGATGCCCTGGGAGATGCAGAGCAGTAAGCAGACAGCCATCCACAACCTCAACCTGCGCGTGCACAGCGGCCAGATGCTGGCCATCATCGGCAGCTCAGGTATCCACCTCCCACCAGCAGGGGGCAGGCTAGCCTGGGCCTTATTAGACAGACACTCTCAAATCTGGCCCTCAAGGCTTGTATCTTCTACTTGATAACTCAAGACTGATTAACGTCACTGAATAGCCGGAGATTCCACTCGCCTTGTGTCCCAGGTCTAAATCAGGCCCTGATTAGTGTGGCAGAAGGGAAATCAGCAGCACAAGTGGCCTCCAGGGCCGTATCTGAGTGTCCCTGTTACGTGGTGTGTTTTCATTGAGCAGAAGATGCTTTGCATTGAATTAATCTGCGGATGTCCTCCCATGTCCCCCCCACAATCCCACGCCCCGCTCTGTTCCTCCGCCCTCGCGCCCCGTCACTCCGCCTCTCCCCAAACTCCGCCCGCTCCAGGCTGCGGGAAGACGTCCCTCCTGGACATCGTGACGTGCCGGGACGAGGGGGGCTCCACGAAGCTGGGCCAGGTGCTGATAAACGGGCAGCCCAGCACGCCCCAGCTGGTGCGCAAGAGCATCGCGCACGTGCGGCAGGACGACCGCCTGCTGCCCCACCTCACCGTGCGCGAGACGCTGGCCTTCGTGGCCAAGCTGCGCCTGCCCACACACTTCTCCCAGGCCCAGCGGGACCAGAGGGTAGGCCTCACCTCGACCCCCGCCCCCCCGCCCCACCCTCCCAGGTCACATGACCTGGGCAGTTACAGTACATCGTAACAAAGTGCTGTCCCCAGAGTATGCCAATAGCAAATGAGTCAGTTCATATAACCTCATATAATTCCCATATATTCCAGCTGCAATAATATGAGCAAATTTTTTTTTTCTGACTCCCCCCCAATTCAGAATTAATCCTGAAATAGTCTCCAAATACAGAAGTTCACATATTTAAAAAAATAGTATATTTAAAAAATAGTAATATTTTTAATATTGGTCAGAACAGCTGCATTTTCACTGTAACTACATTTAAACACTAACAGGTGCAGTGTTTAATTGATCTGTTGCGAATGTCAAAGGAAACTGTATAACAGAGTCAGTTAATTTAGCATGGGAGCTGCTGAGCGGTGCATACGGGTGAAGCGCCGTCTGCGCTGGCCTGTGACCTCAGCTGCTCTGACTGCGCAGGTGGACGACGTGATCGCAGAGCTGCGTCTGCGTCAGTGCGCCCACACCCGGGTGGGGAACGAGTACGTGCGGGGCGTGTCCGGGGGCGAGCGGCGGAGGGTCAGCATCGCCGTGCAGCTGCTGTGGAACCCTGGTGAGTAACGGTCGCGTGGACCGCAGGACGGTTCCGCGTGTTACCCCTTACCTGTGTGTGGAGCTACTGATATTACCTGCTATAGCCAGGGAGAAATTACAGCATCTGACAGGCCAATCACCAGTGGTCAGCAGGGCGGTCCCTCTGCTGCCGAAGCCTGTTATTTGCGAGGATACGAGACCATGTGAAACAGAAGATGAGAGCACTGATCGACAGTAGATGTGTTTCATGTGGGGTTTGTTATCTGTGTACACGTGTACAGGGCTACAGTAAATCCAATAGTAAAGATTTTACATGATGCAATAAGTAACTTGTGTTCAGTGTTATATAAACTCATAGTAAAGTACGCTTTGATATGTTGTCGGCGTTGTATGTGTGCCCTGTGCTGTCACTTGTGTGTTGGTCTATGGTCTTGACAGTGTGTAACATAACCTTTGGCCTGTGATGCACCTTCTATATGCTGTCTTACCTGTGGGCCAGGTTACGTGTAGTGTATTACCTGTGATCTGAGTGACCTGTCGTTTGTATTACCTGTGTTCTGTTACCTGTGGTCTGTTATTTGTGTGTTGTTACCTGCGATCTACGTTACCTGTAAACTGGGTTATCTGTGATCTATATTACCTGTGGTCTAGGTTACTTGTATGCTTTCTGTGGTCTGGGTTACATGTGGTGTGGATTAGCTGCATGTTACCTGTGGTATAGATTAGCTGTATGTTACCTGTGGAGTGGTTTACCTGGATGTTATCTGCGAAGTACATTACCTGTATGTTATCCGTGGAGTGCATTACCTGTGTGTTACCTGTGGTGTGGATTAGCTGCATATTACCTGTGGTGTGGTTTACCTGTATGTTACTTGTGGTGTGGATTAGCTGCATATTACCTGTGGTGTGGTTTACCTGTATGTTACTTGTGGTGTGGATTAGCTGCATATTACCTGTACAGTAGATTGCCTGTACACTACCAGTGGTGTGGTTCACCTGTGTGCAGGCATCCTGATCCTGGACGAGCCCACCTCCGGCCTGGACAGCTTCACGGCCCATAACCTGGTGATCACGCTGTCCCGCCTGGCCCGGGGGAACCGGCTGGTCCTGCTGTCGGTGCACCAGCCGCGCTCCGACATCTTCCAGCTCTTCGACCTGGTGGTGCTGCTCTCCGCCGGGTCGGCGGCGTACTGCGGGCCAGCCCGGGAGATGGTGCCGTACTTCACCGCGCTGGGCCACCCCTGCCCCCGCTACTGCAACCCCTCAGACTTCTACGGTAAGGGGGCGGGGACGGTGATGTCACAGACAGGCTGTTTTTGACTGGGTGATGATTGTGGGCAGAGGTGGGTAACCCGGCTTCAAAGAGTAAAAAGACTGACCATGCATTTGCTCCAGCACCATGCACTAAACCAGCTGATCACAATAATTAGTTCTCCCATCATGCTGAAGAGTTATGCTAATTAGAATCAGCTGGTTTAGTGCATGGTGGTGGAGCAAATACATGGTCAGTCTTTTTACTCTTTGAAGCCGGGTTACCCACCTCTGATTGTGGGAGTGGAACGCCTGTCAGTGACCCACCCCCCCCTTCCCCCCGTCCCCTCCCCCACAGTGGACCTGATCAGCGTCGACCGGCGCAGCCCAGAGAGCGAGGCCGAGTGCCTGGCGCGGGCCAAGGTGCTGGCGGAGCAGTTCCTGGAGAAGGTGAAGGGGACGGACGATTTCATGTGGAAACCCGAGGAGTCCAGTACTGCTCCTGAGAGCACCAGGTAGATCACATCTGACATTCCGTGCCCGCCCCACGCTGCCCCGCCCCATGATGCTCCGCCCTCCACTGCCCCAGTCCCAATCCAGAATGAGATAACCCAGTATCCCCAGCCTGCCGGTCTGGCTGGGCCCTCTGATTGGCTGGGGGTTGAATTTGAATGTCTGGGATCTCTATGTCTCTTCCTCCAGCCCGATACCAAGGCTCCAGGAGGAGGTGATCACCGTATCTAACCAGAGAGACCGCCTGCCGGGCCGAATGCACCAGTTCTCCATCCTGATCAGGTACGCCAGCAGGGGGCGACACTCGCCAGACTGTAAATTTCCATCAGGGACAGAATGGAAGCAGCACTGTCCTGATGTCACCTTCAGCTTCCCTGTTCAACAAGAACTTTTAAAAATTACTATTTAATTCTCACTACTTTTACAGAGACAGTGTGCAGTTTTTCAACCTTGATATTGGTACACTCTATCTGCATCTGTGCCACTGAGTAGATCTGAACAATACTTTTGTTCTGTTAAGAAGAGAACACACACACATCCTCTGATGTTTTTTGTGCCGTCGTCAATTTCTTAAACATGGAACAAATAATTAGATATCAGCTCTGAACAGGCCAGCGTAAAATATTTAAAAAGAGGTTTCCTGTCTGCACTCTTTCCCTGAACACACACACACACACACACACACACACACTGCTCTGTACGTCTCCTTCTGCCCTCTCTCAGTCTGTTTCCTCTCTGGTCCCTCAGGCGGCAGGTGTACAATGACTTCCGGGACCTGGTCACCCTGCTGGTCCACGGCATGGAGGCCCTGCTGATGTCCCTGCTGATCGGGTTCCTGTACTATGGGGCGGGAGAGGAACGCCTCTCCATCCAGGACACGGTGGCCCTGCTCTACATGATCGGGGCCTTGACCCCCTTCGCCGTCGTCCTGGACGTCATCGCCAAGTGTGAGTGTCTCGACGTCGGCCTGTCCTACTGTCCATCAGCCAATGAGCTGCCGGTTGAGCTGTGATCACAGGTGCGCTAGGGTAGAGGCTGCCAGATCCTCAAGGTCACATGCAGGTCAGTGATTGAAACCAGTCATTTTACTTAAGTCCTGATTGGTTCACATGAGCTGGTGATTGACAACTAATGCGTCATCAAGCAATAATTAGATTGAAGCCTCACACTCTAATCACTGGTAATCTTAGTGGGTGACATTTGGCTGACATTAGTCAAACTGATAATTATAGCTTTATGATGTCATAATAAGACTGTCAAGTTCCACAGACGTTGCATTGGTTTTATTTCCAGCTGACAATGGGGCTCTCTGTAGATCTCGTAAAACCTACAGTTACTGTTCTGATGGGCTTTCAATCTGACTTTCACAGGCCACTCTGAAAGAGCAATGCTGTATCACGAACTGGAAGATGGCATGTATTCAGTCACGTCATACTTCTTTGCCAAGGTAATCATGAAAATGCCCAAAATGTAACATCTTAACATCTGTAGCATCTTAGCGCCTCTCTATGTACCAGAAAACCCAGAAAAGTCAACAGGCTTATTTGTGGCCACTGGGGGTCAGCATTGCTCCTCGCAAGCACCATCTTAGAGTGCAGAGATGGGACATGGTCCGTGTCCAAATCAGCGCACTTGCCTACTGTTGAGTATATCAATTGTATACAACTTGTATACTTAGCAGTAGGCAAGTGCACTGCGCCGGAAATGGCCATAGCTAGAAGGAGCAATTAGAGGCCATAATACCATAAGCAGGTGGATTAATCAAGGCTGACCTCCCGTGTGCGCGACGCCCAGATCCTGGGGGAGCTTCCGGAACACTGCGCCTTCACGCTGGTCTACGGCCTGCCCATCTACTGGCTGGCGGGGCTGAACGAGGCGCCGGAGCGCTTCCTGCTCAACTTCCTGCTGGTCTGGCTGACGGTGTACTGCAGCCGCTCCATGGCGCTGTTCGTGGCCGCCTCGCTGCCCACGCTGCAGACGTCCGCCTTCATGGGGAACGCCCTCTTCACCGTCTTCTACCTCACCGGCGGCTTCGTCATCAGCCTGGAGAACATGTGGACGGGTGAGCGGCCCGCCCGCCACCACGGGGGGGGGAGCGACCCCCCCTGAGCCCGTTCTGTTCCTCATCCAGGCTACATTTTCATCACCGATGTCATCACTATCACTATCCATGTCTTAACTCCTTTTATACAAAGTCAAGAAATTAACTCAAGAATCAGAGAAACAATTTACATATATAACAAATTGTAACAAATTACAGTTATGTACGAACAAATCATAATTATATATAATGGATAGTAGTTACCTAGATATTTATTCAGCACATCTGCAAGTACCCAGGTTATAAACCTGGAGTTCTGACCAGGGCCTGTATTTGCTCACATGGGCTGTACAGCTCAAAGAGTGTGGAGAGGTGTTTTTTCGTTAACGCCCAGCCCTTCCGCCTGTGCGCTGACTGTGCGTTGATCGTGCCGTTTCTCTGTGTCTCTCCCGCAGTGGCCTCCTGGTTCTCACACGTGTCCTTCATGCGCTGGGGGTTCGACGGCATGCTGCAGGTGCAGTTCCGCGGTCTCAAGTACAGGTCGAGCTGGGAAACTTAACTTTGAGCGTGGACGGGATTCAGGCAAGTCGTCGAAACGGATCCTCCAGCATTATTAGCCAGAGCAACTCACGAAGCTTACACTCTTGTATAGTCAATTTAAATAGCTGGATAAGTACTGATTCCCAGGTTAAGTACACTGCTACAGAGTACAACACGAATGCCCCACCTGGGAAGCAAACCAACAACCCCAGAGTTACATCTGGCTCATTTCCCTAACCATTATACTGCACAGCTGCTCATCAACAATCAGATTCAATGTCCTACAAGCAAAACAGAAAAGCCAAACTAATCAATAAACCCGGGAACAATTATGAAGTTTCCACTTACAGGATTTATTTTTTATTTTTTTGGTTAAAATAATAGCCTTTCTTTTGTTGAACAGGTGGTCAACGCCATGGACATGAACCAGTACCCTCTATACTCCTGCTACCTTGTCCAGATTGCAGTGTGTGTGGCCTTCATGGGGCTGTACTACCTTTCCCTGCGTTTCATCAAGCAGAAGTCCAGCCAGGACTGGTGAAACCTCACATACCCTCGCCTTGTACAACGAGCACTAAGCAATGTTCACCGGGGCTGTACAAAATTGCACTACCATGTCCTGCCGCTGGATGGCAGCAAAGTACTGCATTCTCTCTCAAATGAGAGTTTTTGGCAAACGTTTAAAGCATTTGCCTGGTCGATATCTATCAGTCGCATTTACTTGCTCCATTTTCTATTTGTTTTGTTTTCTTTCTTTTTTAAATAATCTTTCTTTTGTATATGTAAGATTATAAAACCTACAGTGAAACGCTTCTGGTAGGTTTAATAAATTAGTCTACCTGGAGGTTCTGTGTCATTGTATTATTCAAAAAGTTTTGCACTGGTGCAAAACCTTGATACATTTGTTGTGTAAAATTTAGTACCACATATACCTATTGTAATCCAATGTCTAAGGAGGATTAAATTGTTGAAAAAAATGCAATAAAAATCATCCAAACCTAACATTTGTCACAATATTAATTACAAATGGCAATTTTATCGATTCTTCCCCAGATTGACCGTGACATCATTTCTGACACAGGAGCTGGTTGAAGAGGAATCACGGGTTAAAGCCCCTACACAGGCAGTTGTTTTTCAACGCTTGTGTTTGTGTCTGTCTGTCTCCGGGTTACTACGACACAGTCTATTCTCACATCTAAGCACAGGAGGCTAACATTACGAAACAAAGCATGCCGCCAAGCAAAATGTCCACTTGGGTGTCTAACATGGACAGATTAGGACTGAGGCAAATCAAAAAATGGGTATTACTGGAGAACCCAATCGGAAATCTCCAGCGACAACTGTGGCTGGCAGCCTAGAGCAATTCACCATAGTAAACATATCAAACACAGGTATTACTGGGACTGAAGCATATTACATGTCTTCTATAAAACAGGAATTACTGGAAATGAGTATCTCGTGAGGAATAAGTATCAAAACTCCTGTATCTACAGAGCTACAGAAAGCAAGAGCACAAAAAAAGTGAGACTGGGGATAAAAGCACAAGAAACTGACTCAGATTAAGGGTAAACCAAAGACAGACGGATATGTGGGTGTGTTAAAAATGTTCCTGCTGAATTCTGAATTCTGACTCAAAAAGAGAAAAAGAACACAACTTTGCCAATGAGACAGAGAAGGAACACAATCCAGTTGATAACTTTCTCTTGTAGCAATGTATTCTTAAGATATGCATTTTAAACAAAAACCAACAAACATGAACCAACAGGAGCTACACTAAGAGCCTGATTTATTAAGACCTTTAGCATGTGCAAAACCTTTAAGCACAAGCAAAACTGATAAAACAACTAATGATTGGTTTTGCGGGTGCTAAAAGGTTTCACGTGTGCTAAAGGTCTTAGTAAATCAGGCCCTAAATGTGCTAGCATGTAGCCTCACTCGTGCTTCAGCATGGCTGTGGGGCGGTGCCAGACAGACAAGGTGTTTGGGCACATCAAACAGATTCAGAGAAACCCTCCATAAACAAAAAAGTTAAAGGAGCTTTAATTGCAGCTATTATTATTACAGCGTGTTACTCACTGAAGTGTGTTGCTAACATGCACAAGTCACTCTGACTCATTCGTAAGGGCCCTCTGCCGGGGGCCATGGGTCCTGCACAAGCACACTATTCTGGGGACTGCGACCAAACCCCAGGGGCTGCCCTGATCTCACCTGAACGCCCGAGTGAGCACACACACGCATGCGCACATACACACACGCGCGCGCGCGCGCGCACACACGCTCACACACGCTCTCACACACACGATCACACACACGCTCACACGCGCGCGCACACACACACACACACACACACACACACAAATGCACACACACACACACACACACACGCTCACACACGCTCACACACGCTCACACACACGCTCACACACACACGATCACACACACGCTCACACACACTCCCTGCTTCTATACTGGCATCTTTGGGTTCACATCATCGGTTCCGTTTCCCATGTTTTTATTGATAAGCATAAATACTTCTGTACATCATCAGAACGCAAGCAGGGCTCAGCGAGTTTTACACTGGACATCACAGTATTCCACATGGACCAATCAAACGACTGAAAAAACACAAGGAGAAAAATAACAGCACTAATTAAGGACAGATGAGAACAGGAGCGCATTCTTTAGGCCTCTTCTGCTGGGCTCTGCTCTTTCGATCTCTGTTTCAGTTTCTGGGCGTAGAAGTTGAAGGACTCCTGGAAAAGAAGACAAGGCAACGTTGGTCACATGACCTGGCAGGGGAAGCTCTAGCAAGTGTGTAACAAACAGCATGCAGTCATGTCACCTGTCACATAGCTGACCCTCACCTGACCCGTCAAGGATCTTTCTGAGGGGCTGGACTGCAATTACCAGGGTGCCTTTTCTCTTATTAACTACACTGCACCCCGTCCAGCTTGTAGCCAATCACAGCCCACCGTTTCATCTCCAAACCGGATTAATACACAAATAACACAATCACATTTTTCTTTTGGTTTTTTTTCTTCTTTTTTTGGTCAGGTCGAGCCAATTAAACAGCCCTTTGTCTGAAAAGCGCGCTTCTGAAGGCGAGCGCATTCAGAGGATTACACAGCCTTAACATTGTGTATTCTCCCATTAACGCCGTAATTAAAGTCGATAAACAGTGGCGGCGGTGTTAGGGGAGAGGGCTGAACACGGGTTCTGTAGAAAGCTCTCCTTATCGGAGCTCTCGGGGGGGGGGGGGGGCCTGCGGCTCCAGCGTTGGCGCTCAGCACTGGGGGCGGGGGGGGGGGGATGGGAGCGCTACCTGAGACTGCTTTGAGGAAACTTTAGAGGTGAATGGGAGACAGGGAGGTGGGGGTTTGTGCTCGTTCTGGTTATGAAACTCTGCATTACCTTCCCGGCAGGTGCTGAATTATAAATTGTGATACTTGTGATGCTGCGGTGATGTTGGGCCCAAAACCCCTCAGGTGAGGTGGTGGTACAAGAGACGTGCTGTGGGGTGGGGGGGCAGGAAATGGATGGAACAGAGACTGACGGAGCTAGAAACCATCGTAGCCCATCAGGAAAAGTGTGTGTGTGTGCGTGTGGTAAAAATTTTTTTTTACTAAAAATTAAAACGTGCCACTCTGTCCGGGGCCCACATTTGAGTGGCCCCATGAGGGAAAGGGACATGAAGGGGCCCTGCTTTAAGGGTCATACGCGAGGGCCCGCATTATCCGACCTCTCGCCCAAAATCTCCCATCCACCCCCCCTTTTCACCTCCACCACAACGTCCCCAGCTTTACCACCGAACTGCCTCTTTCCCTCTCCCTCTCCACCCCCCTCATTAAAGCAATCTCTCTTCCCTCTCTCCTCCAGCAGTGCCACCCCTGGAGGGGAAACGATCCTTTAATTTCCTCTCCGATATGCAGAGCTCTGTCAGTGTTTCAGGAGCGGTTAGCGGTTAGCGGTTAGCACGGACGCGTCGGCCCGGCCCGGCCCGGTCCCCGCAGGCTGTGTGGCGGCTATTTAAAGCAGAACCCCGGGGGGGGGGGGCGCTGGATCTGACGGCAGGCTCCACGCCGAGCGACCCGTCTGTTCCGGTAAGCGGGGACCTCCAGCCTGGCACCCTTGCCCCAGGACCCCTCCCCTTGGCATCGTAAGAGTGTTGCGTGTGCACTCCTGGCATGCCGTGGCTTTAATCTCCAGTCCTTAAAACCACAGAGCGAGACCGGCACCCAATGGCGCACTCAGCGTGAAATTTAAGTGTAGTGCTATGAGCAAATGACTTCCGCATCAAACACTTGATAAATGAGCTCTCTGAGGTGTGTGTATGGTGTGGATGCACCTGCTCAAAGACAGAATGCTGTAAACGGCCATGGCGCTCAGAACTCTGAATACTGAACATCACTAAATACAGAGGGAAGTGAGGCCCGTTTGCTCTGTGAGTTTTTTGTTCGGCGTTCTGTTTGAGGGTCCAACTGTCACTGCACTCTGTCAAGTTGAAGTCGCCGGGTCAGAAGGTGGTCACGCGGAGGCGATGTAAATATCCCGTAATTCGGTGGGGAAAGAAACAGGTTTTATGGGATGTTTAAATGAGGTACACGGGAGACAGAGGGGTGCGGGAGCGCGGTGAGAAACGCAGCGGGGCGCAGGCCGCTGGGTGGAGGCCGCTGGGCGGAGGTGCACAGGGTTATTTTTGGGGAGGGGGCGGTGGCGCGGGTAACTCACGGGGGGTTCTGGGAACGGGACGGCCTCGTCGGCTTTCTTGTACATCTGCGCGAGTCTCTTGAGCGTGAGCTCGTCCGCACTGACCCCCTCCTCCTGCATCTCTGGAATACCGCCTTCGCCGAAGGCAGGTCGTTATCCAGGCCTGGGGGGAGGGGGGGGGGCAAAGGGTCAGCCAGCCAGCCGTGAGAAATCGATGATTCGCGGCACAGGACAGAGGGGGAGGGGGGAAGAGGAACAGAGGGACAGAAAGAGAGAGAGAGTGAGGGAGAAAAGAGCAATGGCATGTTAAGTGATCCGCTTTCTCGGTTCGGCCCAAATTAGGCCCCGACCGGCGGGACTGGGGGGGGGGGGGGAGGCTGGGCGGAGCCCTGGGGCCATTAAATAATGATAGGCGGCGTGCGGGAGGCGGAACAGAAGGACTTTAAGTACTTTAACATGTCGAGGCCTCACACGTCAGGCCCCAGTACAGCAGGCACTCATTAGCAAACGCGCGTAACAGAAAAGCATCTTCAACGGGACGCCTCGGCCCCTCTCTGCACTGCTGCATTTTTAATCAGCCCGTTAATAACAGCTCAGGAGGGGGCCCGGGGGGGGGGGGTGGGGGGGGGGGGTAAATACAGCGGCCCCGGCTCGCACGTCCCTCTGTTCCGCACTGCCACGGACCCTCCATTAACACACAGGTACAGGCCAGGGATGGGATCTACGCGCTAACGCACAACCACCGTGCGATTATACGCCATGACACGCAGCACCGCGCCTGCGGGAGAACGCTGACTTACCCAGCGGGCCCAGTCTCCTGTAACGGGCGCGGCCGCGCCGCCGTGGGAACGGGAGAGCCGCTCAGCCCGGCGGGAGACCGGGGGCCGGGGCCCGCGGGGCTCAGGCGGCCACACCGGCCGCCGTGCTCGTCTTCCCGGGGGGGTGGGTCCACGCCCAGGTGTCTTACCGTAGCACTTAATCAGGTAGGGGTAATACACGTCCTTCTCCGTGAAGTCAGGGATCAGCTCCTGCAGGCTCTTGATCTTGTTGGCCTTTGACCAAACAAAAGAAAAATAATTCACAAACAATGGTCACATGATGTCATGTTGCCACAATAGTGAGAACTAGATAGTTCTGGAAAAGTAATCTGATGTGCTAATATCATACATTTCATTAATCTTGTCTTTATCTATACTATCCAAGGTAACCAAAAACTAATAATTTATAGAGCTGATCAAATCAATGCAAAAGGGTACAAAAACAACGCCCCTCTGGGATTCTGGAAACTTCCTGGTGCTACACTACCACCCCGACACGGGTAAGGTTTGACTGGAGAGGCCTCACCTGTCCGGGCCTCTTTGCCAGCCTGGTGATGTAGGAGACCATGATCTTCTTCTGTTCGGCAATGCCAGCGCAGCGCTACGGCAAGAGAAGAGGGACATGGGTGACACTGACAGACTCGGTGTAGCAGTGAGGAAAAGCCATTAGCCTAGCGCAGCCAAACAGCGCAGGCTATGACCCAGCGTAACTGAAGGACGGCACTAAGCACACACACCCACTGCACCTGAAACTTCTGCTCAAAATGAGGAAATTAAACAAGACCAGTGAAGAGATCCTTGAATATAAGTTATGATGTCTCTGCATCTATACTTGTGTGTGTACGTATATTTGTGAAAATGTCTATGTACAATGGTGCGTGCATGTGTGTCTGCGTGTGTGTGCGCACACGCGTGCGTGTGTGTGCGTGTGTGTGTGTGTGTGCGCGTGTGTACGTGAACTGATGTGTTCCTCCATTATACCTCCAGGCACTCACAAGTGTGCTCTGCAGCAGAAGGTTAATTATACAGCTAATAAGGTGTCAGCCAGATAACTGCTCATTTCTTTATAAAAATTAAAATGTACAGCGCCTGTTCTCTTTAAAGTATAATTATCTACACTTAGTCATACAAAAGAGCGATTCCAATCTCTGCTCCGTCAGAGAGCTCTTTGAGCGGGAGACAGCCCTCCTTATTCTCCGCTCGCTCTCTCTTTTATCTGCTGTCTGTTAAATATCAAACAGGAAGCGTCGATGGCAGAGAGGAACCGCCAGTCTGCGGGAACATCAGTATCATTAGCGCCGCGGATCAAACTTCACCGTCGCCATGGAGATGAGAGAGATGAAGCCCATGTCGGGGAAGGAGAGAGCAAACGAGAGAGAGAGAGAGCGAGAGGGAAAAATCTGAAAGGATGAAGGTCTCTCTGAGTGCCCACAGCAAAATTCTGAGGTTCAGTCGGGACAGGAGCATCCCAGGTCCCATCAAACTCATTCCCTGCGTTCAGACATTTTGACTTTTCCCCCCAGATAACTTGATTCAAAAAAAATGTTTCAAGGTTTTCCAGAGAGATTTTAAGGCAATAAGCCTTTTCTTTTCAGGACAAAGTGAATAAAAGAAATAAATCTACTGGTGGGAGCGAGACGCTGGTCTTAAACAGCAGCAAGTGCACATTACATCCCCCCTCGTGAGCGAGGCGTTTTTCTCTCTCTCTCTCCCTCTCTCTCTCTCTGAGAGACGGGCATGTCGGGGGCTTTTAACGGGGCCGTGTATTAAACAGAACACGATGCTCTCGGCGGCTGAATGGTTTTGTACAACCCCGCCGATTACAGGGGCGAACCCGAGGCCCAGCCCGAGGCCCAGCCTGGGACCCCCCTTCCGCCCAGAACCGCGCCCAGCCCAGCGCTCGCCCCCCCCCCGGGGGGCTCCGAGGCGTCCGCCTAAAAGCCCTGCAAGTCCCAGGAACAACGGCAGGCTCTCTCCGCCCAGGGACCCGGGGGACCCCCCCCCCATCCCGCCCCCCCCCCCCTCCTATTCTCAGGCCATTCCCAAATGGCTCGATCAGGCCCGCTGATACACACCATCTGCCAGGCAGCAGAAACTTTCCCCTAGTTTAAGGTTTTCATTTTAATAAATAAATAAAGCAGTGAACAGTTCTGCATTTGCTCAAAACACATGAAAAGATAACTTTGGAACTTGCAGGATCTGTTGAGAGTTGTAGGCCATGTCCTCGCCTTTTGGAACACCTCTAGCTGCTTGCGGTAAAATAGCACTTTTGTGCACAACCACTACAATTTTCCATGAGGAAAAAGTGAAATCTGTTGAAATTGCTTTCGGCCACATAAGCACCATAACATGCGCATATAAGATAAGAACCATGCAGCTCATCATGGTTCATTCTGCTGATAATACATCGGCTATGTTTCCGTTAGTCAGCTTTCCAATATAAAACAACGATTTTTGAACTTTGATATCTCTGCCGTTTCAAAGGGAATCTCAATACTATTTCACAGGTGGACTACGAGTGCAACAGGGTCACCAAAAACCGATTATGGTACAGCTACACTATGCCATTACTATGTTTTGGACATCCCCTAAACATTTGCACAGAAATTGGTGAGTACATTGAGTTTGAAGTACAGCAGACATACACAGGGCTGTGTAGCAGTTAGCAAAGCTCTGTGCTGGCACACTTCACTGGACAGCAGGATGATGGAAGCATTAGGGCCAATCAATTTAATTTCACGTCTTTTGAGGCTTTTGGCAAATGCAAACATTTCACTTAAAATTTAGTTTTTCGTGATTAATATACAGACACATATGTACTTGCGTATACATCGGGCAGATTTATACCGGATCATCATCATTTTAATGTGATCCACAAAATTGATTTAATGTACAAACCAATTGTACGTTTAATTTGTATGAATTATTTTTTTTCCTTACGTTTCAAATACAAACTAAGACTGAAAAAGTCAACCGCTGCATTAGGGTTAATTGTTGAAATTAAGGCGAAGTCGTTTCTCAGGGGTCTGAAGAGGGGAAGTACGGGCGTCAGGCCTGTTCGGCAGGCAGCCATTACCTGCAGCAGGAACTTGGCCTCGTCCGTCCGCCCAGAATCCACGTACTCCAGGAAGAGGTCGGAGGCCGGTCTGTAGCAGGAGAAATGATTGGCCAGTCTCTCCGCCATCGCGCTCACTGCAGGGACAGACAGACAGACAGACAGCGGAGGGCCCTGTCACTGAAAACCCCGGCAGCGCGTAAATTCCCACAATGCATCAGGGCCAGTCAGGCGGGTAAACGGCGGCGAGGGGGCTTACGTCTGTCGAGCGCGTCCTGGTTGTTCTCTGATAACAGCTTGCGGAAGACGTAAGAGATGCTGGTGATCTGGGGACTCTCCTCGTTGGGCTCACCGCCCGAGGTGTAGAGGGACTCCAAACCCTCCACAGCAGCCTCAACGTTCCCCCTGAGGGACGGAGGGACGGAGGGAGGGGGAGGGAGGGAGGGATAGAGAGACAGAGAGAGTTCAAACCTGAAACATGGGCTGTGCAAGAGCAACGGTCTCACAGAACAGACGGTCACAGGTTCAAATCCCAGCTGAGGCCCAGGCTTTGTCCTCCTTGTGCAGGGAAACGTTACCTCAGCTGCTCCCGCGCTCTACCCGCCCACTGCACACACGCGAGCTGCAAATGTGCAAGCGCAGCAAGCCCCCCCCCCCACCCCCAGGCACAAAAATAAAACAATGCCACCGCTTCCCCGGGGAATGCGAGGAGAAGGAAAACAAAACAGGGGAGGAGAAGGCGCATTAAAGTTTGACGGGGCGCGATAATGCCGGGAGGCGGGCTAATGCGCGCGGTGTCGCCCCGGGCCGGGCGCGGAGACGTCGGGGGGCGGACAGCGGAAGCGAAGGGCGTCACGCGGCCGAACCCCGACCCGGGCGGCGGCCTAAGCGGCGGTGACACGGGCAGCGCGCCGCGGCTGAGCGGAGCTGACTGCTAAAGAGGCCAGGCGGCCCGGCCCCGGCCCTCCGCCGCATTAGAGCGGCCCGCCCTGAATTATTCAGACCGCGCGGTCGCGCCGATCACCCCGCATTACGCCCCTTAAATATTCATGCGCCCCGCTGGGGGGGGGGGGGGGCACTCTGCCCATATGGAGATTAGTTTCTGTCAGCAGGGCCGCGTGCGACGTCAGCTTGCTCTAGCGCTACCCTGAGATTCTGTCCGGTACAGTCACACTGAAGCACAGCGCACACGCCTAAACCAAACCAGCAGTGTGTGGAGCAGTGGTCAGAGCAGCAGTGTGGAGCAGTGGTCAGAGCAGCAGTGTGGAGCAGTGGTCAGAGAAGCAGTGTGACTAGGTACAATCGAATGATTCAAATGATTCGCACTGAAAAGAAAGTAAAAACACCCAAGGGTTAAAATGGAGAAGACCCCACCCTGGCCCACCTCTTGATGTGTGCTAAGGCCATGTTGTTGACAAACAGCATTCTGGACAGGTTGAGGGAGGAGCACATGGCCTTTATCGCACTCTCCACTTCCTGTATGCCCTCCGCGTCGCCGGCAGCACCCAGGCCCTGCACCAGCCGGGTCATTGACAGCTGGGTGGGCACCTGGCCTGCCTGCAGAGTCTCCATGAGGGTGGCCTGGGCATCTGGGAGGAGCGGACAGACTTAACACCTGCACTACACCAGGACTGCTGCCTTATCAGACAAACGTAATGCATGATGCAACCCGCCAAAAGTGATTCACGTTCAAGAAAGAGGAGAAAGAGAGGCACTACTGTACTGTACTACTGTAGCCGGCTGTGCTAATCCAGGTAAAAACTCTGATTGGATGGATAACTTTTTCAATCCCACAACTTTTTCTTTTTCCCCCCTGCCAGTAATTTCTTTTGCCAATGAGGTTATCACCATAAGCTCACTGGCAAGAGTGTTCGATATCTTTTCTAGCAAGGTGTGGGTTAATGCTGGAAAGCTAGCCTAAGAGCTGTGGAGGGCTCGGACCGTACCTTTGACCTGACCGCTCTTCACCTGCGTGATGATCATCAGGCTGTGGGCCAATTCACTCAGCTGGAAACTGCTGATCCTGGAGACCGCGCTATGGGGAGAGAGAAAGAGAATATTATTATCTTTATCATTATCCAAGCACCATAGTTGTGTAGGCACCTATTGTATTTATTAGTTTTTCACTGTTATTATTTATTATATTTCCGCCATGGTTGTCTATGGCAGCCCCTAGGATCGCTTGTTGGATTTTTCTGAAATTTGGCACTCTGATAGAGGACAATCCAAAGTATCACCTCACCAAATTTGGGGTCAGTACACTAATCCCTCTAGTGCCACCAACAGGCCAAAGTTGGACTTAAACTTCAGGCTGTAACTTTTGAACCGTTTGGCATAGAGCCATGATTCATTTTGAAGACGTGGACCGGATTGCCACACACACGCTAGAGAGTGATGAAACGTGGACTACTAATCGACTGAATGCTCTCGTACTTTGGGTGATACAATCGCCAAATGTGTGTCACCCCCCAGCAGCTGCTGGCCACAGTCAGCACTGGCACGGTTCAACTTCAATCAGAGACCATGGGGCTCATCCACGCTCTGGCAATATTTATGGAGGTATTTCCTGCCAATAAAGCATTTTTACTTTGAATCTGAAGAGGAGAAGGGAAGAATAAGAGAGACAGAGAGAAAGAGGAACGGAGAGGAAGGCCAGAAAAAGAGAGGGGGAGAGGGAGGAGAGAAAGAGCCATTAAAGGAGAGATAACTGACATCTACCAGCTCAGGTAATGAAAGGCTTGAGCTGTGGGGTGAGATCCAACAGAGTGAAAAAGAGAGAGAGAGAGAGAGAGAGAGAGAGTATGACTGGATGATCACTGGATTAAAATGATTAAAGAATGTACAGAGGGATGAGACAAAGGGAGAGCGGCAGAGGAAAGAAGATACAGTATGGAGGAGAAAAGATATTGGAAGCACTACGCTTCCTGTTAAACCAGGTCTTGGAGGGATTTTTTAAAATAATTAATCATGATTCTGATCAGACTACACAGGAACAGAGACATGCTTAAGGTCAAAGGATGGGAAGAGGCTTTCACTACGTTTACAGGCCTCTCTCTCTCTCTCTCTCTCTCTCTCTCTCTCTCTCTCAACACACAAACACACACTAATAGCACATTCCTGGACTAGGTTAAAGTAAAGGAAAAAATGAAGAAAGAGCCGGAGGAGAGGTAAAGAATAATAAAGGAGAGGTAGAAAGGAGAAAGGGAGGCAGCTGCTGCAAAATGAACAGAGCACCTGAAGGAGGGATAGAGGGATGACAGCTGGAAGGAGACGAGTGCAGATGCCGTGAGCTGTGACAGGACAGTCGTGAGTCCGAACAGGAGAAGCTAGTAAAGGAGTGACCTTCGACCTCCAGTTTCCTCTCCCACTCTCCTGTCCTTTCGACAAGAGCGGGAAAAAAAAACGGCCACAGATTTGCTCTTATTTTTTCATTTCTGAGGCACTAAAGCTCAATCAAACTTTCCCTCCTGCCCTCCGTCAGGGCTAATGCCGTCTCCGGGCGGATTAATCTGGCTGCCCAATTGAGCGTCGGCGGCCGCTCCTTATCCTTATCGCCGCGGTGACCATCCAGCCGCCGCTCCGGCAGATTGCCGTGGAAACCGGGGTCAGAATTATTCTTATCAATCCCAAGAAAATCCCACCGCCCGCCCCGGCCCAAGTGCGCCCCCCCCCCCTCCCCCCTTGAGTCCTGCGTTCCGAAAGGCTTCAGCGTGGACCGCTTGTCCCCCCCCCCCCCCCGACTGGCCTGCTGCTACCCCCAATCCTCTTAATCTCCCCGTAAGCACCCTATTGCTCAGTTCTGATGCGCTCCACACCCATCTGCCAAATGGCTCTCTAAGTCAGCAGTTTGGATGTGAGACTGTGTATTACACACACTTGGGGAATTATTGTTGTTGCGCTTGAATCTTGGTCCCCTCGTGTGATTAAAACAACCCCCCCCCCCCCACCCAAATAGAGAAAGGAGAAGAATGGCAGGGGTATGCACTGCGCTAGTGATTCAATCTGTGACATCTGCACACAGAACACCTTCCGTGAGAGTGTGTGTGTGTGTGTGTGGGGGGGGGGGGGGGGGGGGGGGGGGGGGGGGGGGTTAATTATAGTCATAGTGCCTTCCATGTTGCCAGGTAATCTTGGTTGCATCATATTCTACAATGGTCCGACACGACAGCCTTAAATCCACTGGTGCTTCTGAAAGCGCTGGAGGAAAGCGCGGGTTCTAATGCGGCCAGGAAGAGAAAACAAAGCTGAGAAAAAA
This sequence comes from Anguilla japonica, assembly GCA_025169545.1. Lineage (NCBI taxonomy): Eukaryota > Metazoa > Chordata > Actinopteri > Anguilliformes > Anguillidae > Anguilla > Anguilla japonica. The sequence continues at coordinate 13,999,256 of CM045900.1, read as the reverse complement.
ACCGGCACGGCACTAATCAGCACAAGATTCTCGCTCTCTCCAGTTCAGCCAGAGCCTCAGAGAGTGGCCTTTAAACGGGGTGACTCAGACTGCGGAAAGCCGCCGAGCCTTTTCGACGGCCGCCGCTTCTGAAGCGATCGAGCGCGTTCCCGCGGTGACAGCCGGATGAGCCTCCTCCGCCCGCGACAGCGTGGCGGGCTCTCAGGGGCGCGACGCCCTCGGATGGAGCGCGTCTCAGGGGAGGGTTCGGCGCCAGGCGAGTTCTTAACTCCTCAAATTTGCGTTAGCGGAATTATCCATTGTCAGGATGATTACAGGCCGCGTGGTAATTCTCCTTCTGATCGCCGCTCGGAGTGAATCAGACAGGTCTCCCAGACTTTCTCCGAAGACAGTCGGGAAGAGTTAAGGAGAAAGAAAGGGGGGAAGGAGAAACAGGAGGAAGAGGGGAAGAAGAAAATGATACAGATAGAAACCAAGTTTTGGAAAAACGTACCAAAATCTATTGGAAAAAAACCTTTTTTCACCTGCAGGACAATGAGTAGCCATCCAACACTAACTTGTAATAAACCCACTATTATAAGAAAACCCTCATATAATAAGCATCTCGATATGCAGTATTTGTGAAGCTAATGAACAATAACTATTTTTACAATTACCATGCTTAACTCGATAGCTGGTGGCTTGACCACTGGTTTAAATGCATTTCGTTTCATTGCTTGTTTACATTGTATACTACGCTTTGGTAGTACTTACAGATTCATTTCTGTAGAAGAAAAGAGAAAAGAAATGGAGGGAGGGGGAGAGAGAGAGAGGAAGAGAGCGAGCTTGCTCACATGTCTCGGACTATCATGGCGTCCTTCAGGTTGCCCTCTGCGAGCAAGGCTTTGATCAGGCTGTCGTAGGAGGCGGAGCCCAAAGCAAAGTTCTTCTTCTCAGCCTCCTTCAGCACCGTGTAGGCCTCTGGGGGGGGAGGGAGGGGAGGGGAGGGGGAGGCACAGTGTGAACAGAGAGGTAACTGAGCTAACCTCCACACAATATGCACCGAGCAACCTCGAAAAGACTGACGGTCATCAACATTTTAAACAGCACTCAAAACTTTCCAGTGAACACCACCACTACAGCGTACAGGAGCTACCGGGCCCATGGGGAGCGCAGGGCAGCGGCTGCAGACCAAGATGGCCGACCGCAAGCGCTCTGTTTAAATGTTACCCCTTCCGTTCTCCTTCTGTCAGGTTCTGGCCAACAATAATAAAGGGGAAGCAAACAGAAGAGGGATGACGGCACGAACATTGGCAGATTTCATCGAAAACGCGGCCAGCTCGAAAACCAGAGCCGCACTCAACCGCGCGCAGAACGGACAGGTACCGGCGCAGGCAGCGTGTGCAGAACCGGGCCTATCGACTCACTCCGCATGGTTTCCCTGCCACAACGCACCGGATAAACCATCACTGCTGGCTACTCCAAAACGAAAGGGCTGTTAAAATCACAGGTGAGAAGGATGGGGGCCAGGGGCCAGTCCCATAATGCCTCACTGCACCCTCCAGACGCGCCGCCACTGCCCACCTTTGGGTTTGCTCTTCTTGCAGAGGGTCAGGAGACGCTGCTGGTATTCGGAGGCCGTTGTCACGGGGACCGCAGGACTGGCTGGAGTCCTGACTTTGGGCTCCTGGGAGGGTTTCTGAAGGGCCGCAGCGGCCTCCTCATACCACACCTGCACAGGAGCACACACAGGGTGAGCCCTCAAACACACACACAC
>CM045900.1:13917500-13995000 GCA_025169545.1 Anguilla japonica | reverse complement strand
TGTATCACACACCTGGTTGTTTAAAATGCACTTCTCTGCAAACCACTGCAGGCGTCCAGGCCGGGCACTCAGGCCGGGGGTCTGTGGAGACCAGAGGAACACACAACGGATAATCAATAACCAATAATCTACCAGGACTGTGTGTGTCTGGGGAAAAGACATACAAAAAAACATCTCAGTGACAGATCTGGCACCAATGGGACAGCCACACCCACTCTTAGGGTCGTACCATTAAAGAGGCTGTAGAGAATCAATGAAACTTTTCCCTGCCTAAACACACACAGAGCTAGCATAAGCAGGATCCCACTGCACTCTTCCCTCAGTGACAGGCTGACAGGTTACAGGGTTAAAAGGTAAGGGGGGCATCAGCAGTGATCTGAAGACCCCACCCAGGCGGGAGTCACTGAGCGCTCAGTGAGACCGGCCTCAGACTCCCACTGCGTTAATCTGCCTACTGGCAGGGACTCCTATGATCCATATCCTTCAGACTGAGTCATAACCCCCCCCCCTACACCCCACCCCCTACCCCCCCACCCCACCCCACCCCACCCTGTCCCGCACTACAAGATCCGCGATGTGCAATTCCTCTAAGACTCATAAAAAGGCGACCGGGGCATTATGGTCTTATGTAACCCTCATGACGGACAAATTAATATTTGTTCTGGTTTCCATCACGTCTGATCTGCTTTGAAAAAAGATCAAGTGCAAGTTGTAACCACTTCCCCAATCTCCCGTGGCGCCCACCCGTTTAAGCCCCCCAGGACAAATCTGCCCCAGGCATAAATCCGTGGCGATGAGCCCCCCCAACGGGCTGCAGCGGGACAGAGGCTCCAGCCCACTCTCATTTTCACACACAACAGCCCCCAATCCTCAAAAGGACATCTAGGTCAGATTACTGAGACAATCTCCTTCCTGCTCGTAAAGGGCTTACGATCACACGCCTGGGGCTGAGGAGAACGGACACAGGTGCCACGACAGCCTCATCTCACACGCTCTGTGCGTGCGCTCCTGCACACACGCAGGCACACACGCAGGCACACGCAGGCGGCCCTGCACACACACGCAGACACACGCACGCAGACACACACACGCAGGCACACGCAGGCGCACGCAGGCGCACGCAGGCGCACGCAGGCACACGCAGGCACACGCAGGCACACGCAGGCACACGCGCGCAGGAACGCGCAGGCACGCGCAGGCACACGCAGACACACGCAGGCACACACACGCACACACACACACGCGCAGGCACACGCAGGCGCACGCAGGCACACACACGCAGGCACACGCAGGCACACGCAGGCAGCCCTGCACACACAGGCGCACACACACGCAGGCGCACGCAGGCGCACGCAGGCACACACACGCAGGCGCACGCAGGCACACGCAGGCACACACACGCAGGCACACGCAGGCACACACACGCAGGCGCACGCAGGCACACACACGCAGGCACACGCAGGCACACACACGCAGGCACACGCAGGCACACACACGCAGGCACACGCAGGCACACACACGCAGGCACACGCAGGCACACGCAGGCACACACACGCAGGCACACACGCAGGCACACACACGCAGGCGCACGCACGCACACGCAGGCACACGCAGGCACGCGCAGGCACGCAGGCAGGCACACGCAGGCACACGCAGGCGCACGCACACACGCACACGCAGCACGCACACGCAGGCACACGCAGGCACACGCAGGGCACACGCAGGCACACGCAGGCCACACACGCACACACACGCAGGCACACGCAGGCACACACACGCAGGCACACACGCGCAGGCACACGCACACACACACGCAGGCACACACGCAGGGCAGCGCAGGCACACACACGCAGGCACACACGCAGGCGCACACGCAGGCACACGCAGGCACACGCAGCACACGCAGGCACACACGCAGGCACGCAGGCACACACACGCAGGCACACACGCAGGCGCACGCAGGCGCACGCAGGCGCACGCAGGCACACACACGCAGCCCTGCACGCACACGCAGGCGCACGCAGGCACACGCAGGCACACGCAGGCGCACGCACGCACACGCAGGCACACGCAGGCGCACACGCAGGCACACGCAGGCGCACGCACGCACACGCAGGCACACGCAGGCACACACACGCGGCCCTGCACACACACACGCGCGCAGACACACTCACACTAAGGAGGAAAAGCTGTACACTTTTGCACACGCGTGACAAATATACACAAATCTATAATGAGTCACAGCGCAATAACATGCAAAGAGCCAGTAATGCATGCTGGGAAGAGCAGTGTTTGTTGGGAGAATAATGCACGCTGGGAAGAGTAATGTTTGTTGGGAGAAAAGAACACAATGTTTTTTTGTCTTGGGCCTGGATAACAGGATATCACTGGTTTTAATTACCCCCCTAATTAGACACTGGAGTGTCAAAACAGGGAGATGAATGCAGTGTGCGGTGAGAGCGATTTAACCCCTGGAGTCAAACCTGATGTGCCCCTCAAACCCCCTCCTGCATGCCCCTGAACAAGGAGCCCATTTAAATAATCTTTTCAGTTAAATCGGTTTTTTTTCCCCCACGTAGTTATCTGTGTGTTTTGGTGAATATCAGACAACAAACAGGAAGAGGCCCCGGGGGGGGGGGGGGGGGGGGGGGGGGGGACACAGGGTCATGTGAGTGTTTTGGGATGCAGGCCCTGCAGCAACCTGGCCACCCTGGGGCTGGTGCACCTGCTGACCACAACAAAACACAAGCAGAACACAGGCAAAACTGCAGGTTTGCGTGGGGGTGAACACAAGACCTGGTGACCATATCTCAAACAGAGGCAGCTGCAGATTAGAATTTTTTATCAATTTGGTTGAAACTCAGAATACAGAACCAATAAGCCTACAGACTGAACACAGGCCTCCACGCAGCTTCACAATCACAGACATATACCGGTAAACCCCAGAAAATAATCTATGAAACATAATATGCTGGAGAATGAGTGTCCTGGCACGAAGCAAAGAGGTGTGGCAGAGGCCCCACATCTACAAGAACAAGAACAGCAAGTCCCAATTTAAGAGGGCGTCTCCGATCCCAAAAAGAGAGATTCCGAGCGTCGGCCTTGTCCTGAAGCGGCCATGAGAGCTTATCTTGTGAAGCAGAACCCCGCAGCCCCACAGATGGAACCTCTCTGATCCAGGCCATATTAAAAGCAGGAAATCATCGCCTGTTACACATCGACTGACATTCGCTCGGCTCCGGGTGCCGACTCACGAAACATCATCTTACCCCCCCCCCCCCCCCCAGCGCCGGGGGCAGTCATCTGATGAGTTTTTATAATAACGAGCCCGAGATTACGAGCGCCGGCAATAACAATAATAACAAAAAACAATAATCATACTGTAATAAGGATAATAAGAGGAGAGTAATCTGGAGACGGCAACCGTGTAATCCCGGAGATCTGTCCTGTGACCTGCCACCCCGCCGACCCCCAGCGACCCCCCCATCCCACAGTAACCCCCCCATCCCACAGTCCCAAGCGTCAGTCACGCTCCATTCAGAGAACTGCATTAGGGGAAAAACCATGCGCATCAGATATACTGCTGAACACGGCAACAGAATGCGCAGTTTACAGTGAAAAGGTGGTGAGAAGGAAACTGGATGCTTATGCATGTGCATATACTGAATGTGTGTGAGCGTGCCATCAGCTGTCGATTGGAATAAAACAGATCATGTGAGATGGACAACGAGGCAGAGAGATCCAGGGAAGCATTAGACTCCACTTCAGCTGCTCTTCTGCATAACCACACCTCCCCCAAACTCCAGGTGACCAGCTACCTATGGCCATCAGCTTAGTAGCTTAATGCCAGTTCACACTGGGGGGAGGGGGGGTATGACAAAATTCCGCTCCATCCACAGAGCCCCCGCAAACCCAGTCAAACAATCTGAGCACACCTGCTGAAATCTACGGCTTCATCTCCTTTCTGTGTCAATACCACAACACACACATTCCGGGGACAGATTTGAAAGGGGGGGTCTGTATATACTGGAATGCACCCCACCCCCTTCCCCTGAAAAAGGGCCATTCTGCCATGTTAATATGCAAATACACCCCCCCCCCCCCCCCCCCCCCCCCCCCGCCCGAGCAGCTTAGCTCTGTCGCGCTGCACACTGAGGGAAGCCTGCCTGCGTCTATTAATTAGAAATGTGTGCTATAAAGACGACTCCTTTCAAAACTGCCGGCCAAGTCCAAAGCCCTGAGCCGCAGCCCCCCCCCCCCCCCCCCCAACCCGCCGCCCCCAGCCCCCCACCCGCCCCCGCCCCGCCACCTCCGTTCCCACTGGCTCGGCCTATTGTGTGTCAGGAATTGCATTAGTTGAGATTTAGCCTAAATCTAATTTGAAAGTGGAAATTATTACGGGGATCTAATTAAGGGCTTAGATGGCCGTGTGCTCGGGCACAATGCGCCGGGGCCCCACCTCGATGATTTTGCGGGCCTCCCTGTATTTGCCCGTCTGCAGGAAGGCGAAGAAGAGGTCATACAGCATTGTCCTCTCACCCCACTCCGTGCTCACCACGTCCATCGCTGGCGACCGGGGAGAGAGAGAGAGAGAGAGAGGGAGAGAGAGAGGGAAGAGAGAGAGAGAGAGAGAGAGAGAGAGAGAGAGAGAGAGAGAGAGAGAGAGAGAGAGAGAGAGAGAGAGAGAGAGAGAGAGAGAGAGAGAGAGAGAGAGAGAGAGAGAGGGAGAGAGGGAGAGAGAGAGGGAGGGAGAGAGGGAGAGAGAGACTGTCAGCAACAAACACATAGCATGCGCGCACACACACACACACACACACACACACTTCTCTATTTTCTCACTGCTCTTTTGAACAGGTTTTCTGCACTCTTGTTCCCCCATTTGAATAGCCGAGCTGACAGGCATTCAGCAGCGTGAAACTTCTTTAAAAACAGTCTCTTAATTAAAATGCCGGGCAGCACATTTTCTGAATCAAATCTCCGGGTGTCAGGCGGGGAGGAGGTTGCGGGGGTCAGCGGAGCGATCCCGTCCCCGCCGCGTCCCCGTCACCTCCACCGCCGCCTGACAGCACGCTCGTCACATCTACAGGCTACGGGCCGCAGCAGAGCTCGCTCGCTATACCAGAGTGTGTGTGTGTGTGTGTGTGTGTGTGTGTGTGTGTGTGTGAGAGAGAGACAATACCAGAGTGTGTGTGTGTGTGTATGTGTGTGAGTGAGAGACAATACCAGAGTGTGTGTGTGTGTGTGTGTGTGTGTGTGTGAGAGAGAGAGACAATACCACTGTGTGTGTGTGTGTGTGTGTGTGTGTGTGAGAGACAATACCAGAGTGTGTGTGTGTGTGTGCGTGTGTGAGAGAGAGACAATACCAGAGTGTGTGTGTGTGTGTGTGTGAGTGTGTGTGAGAGAGAGACAATACCAGTGTGTGTGTGTGTGTGAGAGAGAGACAATACCAGAGTGTGTGTGTGTGTGTGTGTGTGTGTGAGAGAGAGACAATACCAGAGTGTGTGTGTGTGTTGTGTGTGTGTGTGAGAGAGAGACAATACCAGAGTGTGTGTGTGAGTGTGAGAGAGAGAGAATACCAGAGTGTGTGTGTGTGTGTGTGTGTGTGAGAGAGAGAATACCAGAGTGTGTGTGTGTGTGTGTGTGTGTGTGTGTGTGTGTGTGCACGTGTGGGTATGTGTGTTAGAAAGAGAGAAAATACCAGTGTGTGTCTGTCTGTGCATGTGTGCGTGTGCGTGTGTGTGTGAGAGAGAGAGAGAATACCAGAGTGAAAGACCAAACACTACATGTGATTGGCCAATAGGTGAGTACTCCAGTGCAGCCCACGGAGGCCAGTGAGCGCGTGTTAGGATGAGACGTGCTGGGGAACGCACACGCATGCTGCAGCCCTGCTTATGTGAACCCCACAGAGCGCTTCCTGTCCTCAGCTGCTGTGTCTGTGGGGGGGGGGCTTTGAGTGGCCCTCATGGCTGTGTTTCTGGGAATGGGGGGGGTGTTGACCCAAGCTAGGGCAGCACTTGCTTGGGAGAGGGGCAGGGGAGGGGAACAGAGCGCCCCCCTCCCATGTACACTTCACACACACTCACTGTGGGCACACAAAAGAGGTCAAACCTTCATTCCCATTTAAAAGCAGGAGCCATTAAATGCCCCCTGGCCCGCGCAGGCAGTGGAGTGCGTTCTCCATACAGCGCTCACGTTACCGCCTCGAACCCGGGCCTTGCCCCGCTGCCCTCGCGCTGCTGCACACGCCAAAACCGCGACAGGATCCACCCCCAGAGCGCCACCCAGCACACAGGCGCAGGGATGCACACACAACCATATCCACCCACGCACACACCAACAAGCACTCATGCACACATGCACCTACACATACACAAGTACATAAACACATACACACCCACAAATACACATGCACGCAAACACACACACACACACGCACAAATACACACACACACAAACACGCGTACAAATACACACACACACACAAATACAGGCCCACATACTGGGGCCAGGGGTCTGTGAGGGATGAGAGCCCTAGGTGAGGAGGTCTCATCTCTAATCGGGGAGAACATGGGGGGTGGAAGTACGGCAGTGGTGAAGCTGGGCAGCAGGGGGCGTGGTCATCATGGGCGTGGCCGTACGGAGGCGGGGCTCGTACCTTTCTGCAGCAGGTCAGTCTCTCCCTTCTCCACCAGCCCACAGAGCACATCGTGCAGCCGTGGCAACAGGCCGTACTGCTTCACACAGGCCAGCACTGCGTCCAGCGCCCCCACGTGGTCACCTCTGGAACACACAGACAGCAGGATGCATTTACCACTGGGGCTACCTGTACACTGAAGAAGGTGAGAACACACAGGCTGGGGAGTCAGACAGACGGCAGATGCCGTTATCAGGGGGAGCTCTGCCAATTAACAGCCTGTTTACAGAGACGTACAGGAAGAACTGGAAATAAGCTCGACTGTTGAAGCAAATGAAAGATAGACACACACACACACACACACACACATACATACATACAAAGACAGACAGACAGACACACACACACACACACACACACACACACAGATCCCCAGCTGTGCAGTCTGGTAAAATACAGCAGGCGGATGAGAAAGCCTCACAGTGCTACTCCAGCCCTCCCTCCCCTCGGTCCCCCAGCAGAGCTCACAATATTTCTGCCAGAAAGAGCCAGGAACCTGGGGAGAAAAACACCACTCCGATCGCTCTATTGTGACTGGGGCAACATCAATGCGCTGATTGGATAATTGCCGTGCCAATCACACAGAGGTCAGAGCACGCAGGTCCCGGTCGGGGGGCGAGCGAGGTTGTGGGGTAAAAGAGAGAGCGGAGAGTTGAACGAGGGGTATTATTTCTGCAGCGATTTCCACTTCGAAATCACACGGCCGGTGGAGGACTCGGGTCCACAGAGAGCGTAACCTTGACGCAGACTTTCCGGGGGGGCGGGGGCGGTGGTGGGCCGGGAGGATCCAAACAAAGATGAGTGATTGAGCTCACACAACACAAACTCGTCTCTCCCGCAACCGGGTTTTAATTGAAATGAAGAGCAACAACATTATTCGTCAAGCCGAAGTCAAGAGGCAATTCACCCGCCAGTGTGGTGATTGAGCGCTTCGCTGAAGACCAGGCGTGGAGTGTGGGGGGGGGGGGAAAGAGGGGAGGGGCAGACAGACTGGGAGCAGTACTCTAAAAAAGCAAAAAATTGTATTGCAATGAAAAGAGGGAATTAGTGGGGGAAAAAAGCTAAATATCCAGGGTGTAACACCAGAGAGTGAGAAAGATACACACACACACACACACACACACACACATTCATATATACCCATGTGAGAAAAAAAGGATCAACACCCCTGAAATATAATTCTATAAACATTACAATGGTAAAATACAACATACCATTTTTTGCATAGGTAAATAATACGAGAGATTGTTAAAGTCATTTCAAAAATGCTTTGTTGAGAGACTGCTGTAAAGAGCTGGAAGTATGGGAGGGAAGGGGGCAGGGTTTTTGGGCGGTTAGGACCCGTGTGGAGTGGCCAGCGTCCCCATCGGCACACGGCAGTCCTCTCGAACCTGGGCGCAGTTCGGCGGAGCCTGGAGCGGGAGCGGGGGAGGGGCCGGGCCGCCCCCCTGTCCCCTCTGAGTGCGCTTCACGGAGCTCCTCAGCGAACGCCGCGCTGCCAGCCCAAATCGCTCCCACCGTCACAAAGACGCCAGCGAGGAGCGCGCTGAACCTCTCCCGCTACGCCACCCGCCCGCCCGCCCCGCCCGCCCCCCACTCCCCCCCCCCTCCCCTCCCCTCGCAGTCTTCAGAAATTTCCAGAAAGAGTCCAGATGAGGCAGCCAGAATCGCAATTACAACCCAGCTCCCCCACTCCCCCCACCCACAAAAAAAGAATTAACCATGTTGAAGGCTTTATAATTTCCCTAGGTACAATTTAGCTGTCACTTGCACATTCAGATTTACTCAAACACGCTCCCCGTTAATGTCACTAACTTTGCATGTCAAGTACTTTCCAGCCAATTAAGTAAAAAAAAACAGAGAAAGGAGCGGCGGAGACGAGCGGGGCTGAGCCAACCTGAAGGATTAGACAGGAGAGCTCATTCCCCCCCCCCCCCCGCCCCGGCCCACGCTGCCCCCGCCTTTGTTTGAGGGGTGTTATCATCCTCAGAGCTGTCCCCTGACAGGACAGAGGTGGGGAATGGGGAAGAGCGTGTGTGTGTGTGTGCGTGTGCGTGTGTGTGTGTGTGTGTGTGTGTGCGCAAGTGTGTATTTGTGAGCGAGTGAGTGTGTGTGTCTGTGTGCATGCGAGTGCGTGTGTGAGTGTGTATGCGTGTGTGAGCGTGTGTGTATGTGGGTGTGTATATGTGCATATGTGTGTGAGAGTGTGTGTGAGTGAGCGTGTGTGTGTGACCATGTTAACTGTTACTGTAAACTGCGACACTGACTTGAGCATGAATACATTCAACCGCCTGATCTTTCACCTTCTGACAGAACAGGCAGCTAAAGTACTGAGCGAGGCACCTGTTCTTAACATGGCGCCGTGTCTCTCTCTCTCTCTCTCTCTCTCTCTCTCTCTCTCTCTCTCTCTCTCTCCTCTCCTCTCCCTCTCCCTCTCCCTCTCCCTCTCTCCCTCTCTCTCTCTCTCTCTCTCTCTCCCTCTCTCAACACACACGCGGTTCAGATCAAAGAGGACAGCGCTGAGATTCGCTGGCGATACTCTCGGTCCGCGTAAGACAGAGCGCCTCGCGCTCCCCGTCTGAGGTGCCAGCGGTCCGCCGCCCGTCCGTCGCCGCAGCGCCCGCGTCTGCACTGATGTCACGGAACGGCGTCGGCGGCGCGCCGGCAGCCCTGCGCGGCACAAAAGGAAAGTTCCCGGCGCCGGCCTTTGTCAGGCTCATTAGCGCGGGAGAGGGATAATCGCGGATACAGAGCCAGCCGCCGCTCAGCCGCCGCTCAGCCGCCGCGCGCCGCTCACAACACCGCCGCCTGACTGGCTGTCAGCGCAAATCTGCCCGAGAAGTGCTCATTAAGTCATTACGCCTGACGCGCTGATCAGGCGCTGGCCGCCGACTGACACGCGCTTTGTCCTCCTCAAGACTCGCCGACTGACGTGAATGCAGCCGCCGCCGAGAGAGAGAGAGAGAGAGAGGGAGGGAGAGAGAGGGAGAGAGAGAGGGGGACGAACGGAAGGGGGGAGAGAGAGAGAGAGGGGGAGACAGATGGAAGGAGAGAGGGGGAGAGAAAGAGAGAGAGAGAGAGGGGGAGAGAGAGAGAGAGAGAGAGAGAGGGGGACGGATGGACGGAAGGGGAGAGAGACGGAGAGAGAGAGGGGGGGATGGACGGAAGGAGAGAGAGAGGGGGAGAGAGAGACGGGGAAAGGGGGAAAAGACAGACAGACAGGAGGAAAAGGGGGATAAATAAAGGAGGAAAGGAGGAGACAGACAAATAAACATTGGAACAGGACGAGAAAGACGGAAAGAGGGGGAAAGACAGACAAACAGGCAGGGGGTGGAAAAACAGAGGTGACAGTAGAGAAAGAGAGTGAGACAGAGCGATAAATACAAAAAAGAAAGGAGGAGACAGAAGGGGGGGTTGGAGTGGGGGGGGAGCACTGCTTTTCGGACTGATCATGGTCCATGGGTATCCCTGAGGAGACAGGCCTCTGACAGGACCGGCAGTCACGGCGGAGGGAGGACTGGCCCAGCAGCTCAACAGCCGTCTCTTTGCCATTCCCTCTACCTCCCCCCGCCATTCCCTCTACCCCCCCCCCGCCATTCCCTCTACCCCCCCCCGCCATTCTCTCTACCTCCGCCCGCCCCTCAGGAGCCTGGCAACGTTACAACAGTGAACCTGCGCGAATGGACCTCGCCGAAGGAGAGGTCTTATTTCCCCACTGCGTCCTTTTCCCAAAAACCGCAGGGGTCTACCGGCTCTCGGGGTGCCCTACAGCCAAGATCTGGGGGCGGCGGAACACCGGGAGGGGGGGGTGGGGGGGGCTGATTATTTCAGAGAGAAGCAGCCGGACTCCTTGCGGGCTGTTTACCGGTATAATGAACCAGGGGACGACTGCGAAGCTTATCTCTGAAAAGCCAGCAATTAAACACAAACCACGGCGACAGAAAAACAAACATCTTGCATTGAGCCCCCTGGGGGGGGGGGGGGGGGGTTTGGGATGGCGGTGGGGGGGGGGGGGGGGGGTGACCATGCACACAAGACCCCCACGTGCGGAGGTGTGCCTGCTGCGCCTCTCTCCCGGAGCAGAGCATGCTGGGAGATTGGGGCCAGGCACTCCTGCCTCTAATAACTCGCCGCGTGTCCGTGGCGAATCCGGCAATTAGCGCTCCGTGCATAATTAACATGCAAATGAGATGATCTACTTAAAAGCCGTTCTCACAAATAGACCTGAAATGGGGATTGGGGGGGGCGAGGGAGGGGGGCGAGGGTCCAGCTTTTGAGAGGCAACGTTTTTGTCGGATTTGCATATTGTGTTTTAAGCGAGCGGGCAACGATAGCCATCTCTGAATTAGAGACAGAAAATGACTGGCAGTGATTAAAGTGGGGGGGGGGCTCCAGTGAGGGAGGCGGGGTCAGGGGTCATTCCAGGCAATCCCACCACCTGTCTGACCCTCCAACGCCCCGCCCACCCGACACATCTCATCTACGGCTGAGACGGACTTCCCACCCAATCAACAGCTACACAACCACCGAGGGAGGGAGTTGCTTCTGGAGACAAACAAAACAAACACACTTAACTGAAACAGCCCGGACCCTGAGGACAGGAGGAGGAGCAGGGGAGAGCGGGCACTCACTTCTCCAGGTGAATGGTGACGAGGGGGGAGCACAGGCTGGTGGAGGGCTTGGCCAGGCCCAGGGAGAAGATGGCCTCCTGGAGGCGCCGCACGGCCACCTCGTCCCCCCGCAGGGCCGCCCCGTTGAGCAGGTGGAAGAACATCAGCACGTTACCGTCGTTCAGCTTCACCTCCTTCTCCTTCATCTCCTTCAGAATGTCGATGGCCTCTGCAGGGGACAGACGGACGGACAGACACGGACGGACAATCGGTGAACCAGACTGCTGAAGCCCATCCCTGCTGAAGGATGCTCAATTGTTATTATCTCTGTGGTTATTGTATGTGTACATTTCCAGAAGTTCTAGTTCTCATTAATTTGGTAGTTCATTACACAGTCTGACCTTTGACCAGACAGGGATCTGATTGGACACTTTACAATGACTAACACATCCCTTAAAACCTCCTCAGACAGGAAGACGGATAAGTAGAGAGATGGTGAGACAGGGGGAGAGAGTTAGAGGAAGACAAAAAGAGAGGGAGAAAGTTGGGGACAGAGTGAGAGGAACACAGAAACAGAAAGAGAGAGAGATGGAGGAGAGAATGAGAGGGAGAGAGATGGAGAGAGTGAGAGCAAGACAGAAAGAGAGAGAGGGAGAGAGATGGGGGGAGGTGATAAAAGGGTCCTTAGATAATTTCATGTGGGGAAAACAAACCGCTATTAAAACAGCATTTTACACCCAGCAGGAATGCAGATTCTGCCGTATAATGCCAATTTTGAGTTAATTACTACTTGCATTTCTAAACGAGACTACAATTACCGGGATCCCACAATAGCACGGGGTTTTATCACTGCTTTGCAACCGGCGCCGCAAATTATAGGTGTGCGGCGGGGGCCGGGCGCTCCCTGCCGGCCCCGGGCCCCTGGGCCGAGGCGGACGGGGGCCATCGTAATGGAGGCTTTTATCAGAACCGGCCCCTGACTCCACATCCCAGCTGCCTGGAGCCCGGCGCCGCTCCCCCCCCCGCGCCGGCCCCCTCCCCCCGCCCCCAGCAGCTGCTCTGTCACAGGGCCAGATGATTAAGATGTGTTTACATTGTGTTTAGAGGCTCTCTAATAGCGTGATACTGATAGGGTCTGTTTGTACCGCCGATACTAATTATCTCAGGGCCGGCCTGAGAGAGAATGGCCTGGCCCCGCCCCCTCTCCCGCCTGCACACAAAAAAACGCCCCGGCCCCAGGTTCCGCCAGGCGCGTCTGTGCGTAACTGTTTGTGTTTGTGTGTGTGTGTGTGCATGTTTTGTGTGTGTGTGTGTGTGTGTGTGTGTGTTTGTGTATGTGTTTTTGTGTGTGTGTGTGCTTGTGTGTGTGTGTTTGTGTATGTGTGTGTTCTAGTGTATGGGTTTGTGCATGTTTGTGTGTCCATGTGTGTGTTTTAGTGTATGTGTTTTTGTGTGTGTGTGTTCTTGTGTGTGTGTGTGTGTTGTGTGTGTGTGTGTGTGTGTGTTTGTGTGTGTGTGTGTGTGTGTGTGTGTGTGTGTGTGTGTGTGTGTGTGTTTGGGCGACATGAGCGTTGGAGGGGTGGAGCATGGCCTGCAGTCATCTCCCTTCCAGCGCAGCGACATGGTTTAGCGTCCTGCAGAACGGCTCCATCTCTCTCTCAGTTTCAAGCTGCTTTACTGGCGTGACATTCACCATGTTGCCAAAGCAAACGTTACAAAGAACATCAAAATAACAAAAAAAAGAAATCTATAACCCGTTAGCTAATATACACATATTATCTCTCAGCAGAGCTGGTTCAGCAGCTCCCTCTCTCTCTCTGCTCGGGTCTGAGGCGTTTGGCCCCGGTGAGAGAGCTGAGCATGCCAGCGCTGGAGAGGACTGCTGCGCCGGTGGGGACGCTGGCCACTCCACACGGGTCCTCACCGTCCAAAAACCCTGCCCCTCTCTCTCTCCAGGCCCGTACTTCTGCCTCTCTCTCTCTCCCTCACTCTCTCTCTCTCTCTCTCAGTCTGTCTGTCGTTCTCTCGCTCAGCCCTAAACGCTCCCTATCTGCACCCATTCTCTCTCTCTCCCTCTCTCGCTGTTGACATGCAAATGAGGCGCTGCCGGCCGCAGTCAGAGCTGTAATGGGGCTAAAGCTGGATTTGGGGGGGGGGGGGGGGGGGCGCCCTGCCATCTGGGTCACGCTGCGTTTTTCAAGGGCCTGCTTTTGTTTCGCCCTCGGCCGTTTTTGTGCAGTTTAACTCTCTCAACGGGACGCCCGGCCTGCTCCAAACCGGGGATCTAAACGCCAGCCTTTATCTTATCTGCGTTTTTTTTGGGCTCCCTCTTCCTACCCAAACGGCAAAGCCCAACCAATGCTTTCCAGCGCGGAGAGGAGAGAGGGATGAGAAAAGGGAGAGCTGAGAGAAGAAAGGAGGAAAGGGAGTTGAAGGTGTGGAAGGAAGGATGGAGTGGCATAACAGGGAGGAGTTTAGAGCTCCAGCCAAATCCCTCTAGGCCGGACGTGAAGCCTGCTCACCACGCCCACGGGATGCCCCGGGGGCAGTGTGCCACCGAGGGCTGGGCTGAGGCAACTGCCCCCAAACAAACCCGTCCCACCGCAGGCCTCCGGGGCCCATACCAAGCCTGCGTGCTGACACGCCCTAAACTCAGAATGCGGGCTCGGTGGTGCCCTGCAAGTTCTCGCTCCCTCTCTCCCAGAACCTCACATTGCACCCAAGCCACGCGCCCAACCCCACCATCAGCCAACGTCCGCTAAACACCTAAACGCAAACGTCAATAACAAGCATCTCACATCGTCATCACAGCCCGCACGGCTGTGCTGTGCCGAGCCGGGCGCCCGAATCGGGCCGTGTTCAGAGGGCCCGTGGGTGAACGGGCTCCAAACATCCACACGGCGAGAAGCCGCGTAACACTCACTGTGAGTGGCGGTCCAAGTAAACAAATAACACACAGGCCATTTCTCGCCATTTCAAATTCCACCCACCGCCCCCCCCGCCCCCCCCCTCCCCCCCCAGTTAAGCGGGTCCCAGGGCCCTGTTTATAGGCTTAATGTAGGACCTGCACACTCCGTCACAGGGGTAAAATAAGAAGAAAAAAAGAATGAAGGAGGGAATGGGCGGGGGGGAGAAAAACAACAAAGCCATTAGCTAGGAGCCGCCGAGCAGCCGTGCCACAAGTCATGATCCTCAAGCCGGACGGGCGGGCCGGTCGCCGGTCGCCGGGCGACGCAGGAGCAGCGGGCTGTGCTAATGCGGATGACAAGCCTGCCCAGTCAGCCGGGCTAATGGCGGCCGCGCCGCGCACCGCCGGCTCTGCCTCCATTCACATGCTAATTCCCGCGCCCGGCGCTCCGGCACTTTCCAGGACATGATACGCCATTAGCATCAGGGCGCGATTTCTCTAATTCCGTCAGAGCGGGCCAGAGTCCTGTAATTTCAGCGCGCTAGCGGCGGGCGCTAGCCGCTAGCCGCCGCCGCCGCAGAGACAGCCCGTGTCCGGGAGAGAGGGAGGGAGGGAGGGAGGGAGGGAGGGAGGGAGAAGAAAGGGGGGCGACGAGAAGCGCATCCCGCAAGCCGGACAGGCGCGTTAACACTGTCACCGAGAGTGAAAAATAAAGGAAGCGTTTTTTTTCCCCTAATGGCGCTCGGTCTTGTGTGGTTGCAGACGCGCGCTGGGGAATCCAGATAACCTGTGCTTAGTGACGACCCCCCGCCAGGCCTGACCCCCCGCCAGGCCCGTCCCATTTCCCCCAGACACGCGGAGGAACGCGCCGCTCCGAACGCAGCACCCATAATGCACTGCTTCTGCACTCCCGCACTGGACTGTGACCCTGACACCGTGATGGCACGCAGCAGTCTAAACACACAGCCGCAGTCACTGAAGGAACCCCATTAAAACCCCAAGAGAAGTTTAATTCCCACATGTATATAACCTGGAAAGCTGTTACTGTCAAGACATCCAAATGTCAAATATGTTCTCATACTAATTTTTGAAGAGTAGGTTTTTGTTGGAATGTTTTTTTTTTTCCAAAATTCCGAGTTAGTGTTCTGGAACTCCATAGTTTCCAGTTATCAGAGTGTTACATCAGCATTAGAATTTTCAGTTCACGTGTTTATGATTATACTTCATACCTTAAAAGGTTAAAATATTGGTGAAATTATACTGCTTTGAGAAGGACTGGGGGGAGGGGGGTGGGGACCAGGGTTGTTGCCCTTTGACCCTTGACCCTGCCCTGCAGCGCACTTCACGCTTGACGCTGCTGACAGTGACGGTGTCTGACAGCCTGTCTCCCCAACACACAGACACAGGAAACCGCACCCTGGGCCCAGCGAGCATGCTCCGCTGTTCACCGCCATGCGCCAAGCACTGGCGCAGGCCTCCTCCGCCCCACT
Source organism: Anguilla japonica (assembly GCA_025169545.1). NCBI lineage: Eukaryota > Metazoa > Chordata > Actinopteri > Anguilliformes > Anguillidae > Anguilla > Anguilla japonica. Next base: position 13,979,298 of record CM045900.1, on the reverse strand, counting down.
GCCTCCTGGGATAGGTCACCCCGCCCACTCACCCTCCAGCTTGCCGTGCTTGGACAGAACCTTGACCAGCGCCTGGTACTTGCTGGTATCCAGGGCCACGGACGAGTCCTTCCGGCTCCTGGAAGATGGAGAGACAGAGGGGAACAAAACAGGCATTTATGAGTGTGAGAGTGTGTGAGCGTGAGCGTGCGTGTGCGAGCATATGTGTGTGCATGCGTGTGTGTGTGTGTGTATGTGACTGCATTAACAGGTGAGCAGCTCTTAGGAGCAAAGAGCACCTGTCCTCAGCCTCTGCGCTGGCCCCGCCCCCTCAGCCTCGCTCTGAGAGTGAGTGACGGGGTGTGAGATGGGAGGTGAGCGCGGCGCATCACGGTCGGCCGTACCGCGGCGGGGCAGAGCGGGGGAGAGCGGGGCAGGGCGGGGCAGAGCGGGGGAGAGCGAGAGGGGCAGGGCGGGGGCAGAGCGGGGGGAGAGCGGGGCAGGGCGGGGCAGAGCGGGGGAGAGCGGGGCAGGGCGGGGCAGAGCGGGGGAGAGCGGGGCAGGGCGGGGCAGAGCGGGGGAGAGCGGGGCAGGGCGGGGCAGAGCGGGGGGAGAGAGCGGGGCAGGGCGGGGCAGAGCGGGGGGAGAGCGGGGGAGAGCGGGGCAGAGCGGGGCAGGGCGGGGCAGAGCGGGGCAGGGCGGGGCAGGCCCTGCATTAACGTCGCCCCTCATCCCGTCCGAGCCCCCCTCCTGCCATTAAACATTAACTGCCCCCCCCCCCCCATTCAGACCGCGTCGCGTGGCCCTGCGTGCTGATGTCACCACTCACAGCTCTCTCTTCAGGTTCAGCGCCTCCTCCACGTTGTCGTGACGACAGCACAGGTTGATCAGCACCGCGTAGCCCTCGACGGCCATGTCGGCCTCGTGCTCCATCTTCAGCTCCAGGGCTCTGCTCAGGTTCTGACAGGAAGTACAGGAGGAGTGAAGGACGGAGCACGCAGACTCCACCCCCGCCCCCGCCCCAAAAGCATACCCCAGAACTGTACCAGCACACCCAGCCCTCCCCATCGCACCCCACTACTCCCCCCACACTAGTCCTTACTCTACAGGAAGACACTTGCGGCTCAGTGCACTGGGATTCAATGGAAAAGTGCAGAGAGAAACAGACTTGTGCTGATGGACAGGTGTGGGCGGGGCTAACGGAGGGAGGGGAGGGGCCGTACCTCCTCGGCACAGAGGGAAACGATCAGCTGCTTCAGGACGGGGCCCACAGGCTCGCCCACCGCCTTCACTTCCTGCAGCTTCTTCTCCAAAAACGGCACCCTCTCACCCATGATCTGAGAGCAGCACAGAGCAGTTACACACGCGCAGGCGCACACACACACACGCGCGCACGCTCATACACACGTAGACGCACACACACACACGCACACACACACACACATAATTTCTCACACTAAACACTTGTGGAAATATGAGCAGATACACACAGCTCTGAAAAGCACACTCACTCTTGGCATGTCTGAGCAGATACACACAGCTCTGAAAAGCACACTCACTCTTGGCATGTCTGAGCAGATACACACAGCTCTGAAAAGCACACTCACTCTTGGCATGTCTGAGCAGATACACACAGCTCTGAAAAGCACACTCACTCTTGGCATGTCTGAGCAGATACACACAGCTCTGAAAAGCACACTCACTCTTGGCATGTCTGAGCAGATACACACAGCTCTGAAAAGCACACTCACTCTTGGCATGTCTGAGCAGACACACACAGCTCTGAAAAGCACACTCACTCTTGGCATGTCTGAGCAGACACACACAGCTCTGAAAAGCACACTCACTCTTGGCATGTCTGAGCAGATACACACAGCTCTGAAAAGCACACTCACTCTTGGCATGTCTGAGCAGATACACACAGCTCTGAAAAGCACACTCACTCTTGGCATGTCTGAGCAGACACACACAGCTCTGAAAAGCACACTCACTCTTGGCATGTCTGAGCAGACACACACAGCTCTGAAAAGCACACTCACTCTTGGCATGTCTGAGCAGACACACACAGCTCTGAAAAGCACACTCACTCTTGGCATGTCTGAGCAGACACACACAGCTCTGAAAAGCACACTCACTCTTGGCATGTCTGAGCAGACACACACAGCTCTGAAAAGCACACTCACTCTTGGCATGTCTGAGCAGATACACACAGCTCTGAAAAGCACACTCACTCTTGGCATGTCTGAGCAGACACACACAGCTCTGAAAAGCACACTCACTCTTGGCATGTCTGAGCAGATACACACAGCTCTGAAAAGCACACTCACTCTTGGCATGTCTGAGCAGACACACACAGCTCTGAAAAGCACACTCACTCTTGGCATGTCTGAGCAGACACACAGCTCTGAAAAGCACACTCACTCTTGGCATGTCTGAGCAGATACACACAGCTCTGAAAAGCACACTCACTCTTGGCATGTCTGAGCCCACAACTTCTTTGTTATCGACCAGGGCGATCACGTCCTGCAAGGAAACAACAGAACAATGAGAAACGCCAAAACAGAAAGATAACACAACCATCCCCCAGAACCCCACGCGCACACACACACCACAGGCGCACACACACACACCACAGGGGCACACACACACCACAGGCGCACACACACACCACAGGCGCACACACACACCACAACACACACATGCGCGCGCCCACACACGCGTGCGCCCACACACACGCACGCGCACGCCCGACACACACACCACAGGCGCACACACACATACCACAACACACACATACGCTTGCACACACATGCGCGGACACACACACGCACGCGCACGCCCGACACACACACACACACCTGCACGTGTGTGTGTGTGTGTGTGTGTGTGTGTGTATGATTGCATATGTGTTTAAGGGGGGTACACATATGCAATCATACATTCACACACACACAGACAAACACAGACACACACACACACACACACACACACACAGAAACAGACACAGACTCACCTTAATCAGCTCTGGCACGTGGGAGGATGTGAGCTGGGTGCGGATTCCTCTGTAGAAGCGGACTGGGATGGTGATGCCCTGTGGAGGGGAACATGGGAGATGAAGTTTCCCTGAGCAACTAACACAGTAACGCTCCTCTTTCCCAATGAACTGTATGTAAAGAGAGTAAGCTGTGTAAGTTTCTTTGGGTATGAGTGCATGGTATGCACCTAAAATGTGAACGTGACAGGTCCCCTGACGGGACAAGCAAGTGTGTGTTTGTGTTTGTGCGTGTGTGTGTGTGTGTTGTACCATGCTCTTCAGCTGGTGGAAGTACTGCCTTCAGCTTCTCCTCCTGGGCCTGAATCTCTGACACACTCATCGCCTCAATGAGGTTATAGAGGAAGAAGGACACATTCTCTGCAGGAAGAGGAGGGGTGTTAGAATCTCACAGCTACACTGACACATCAAATGACACACTAACAGCTAAATGTATCCATCAAACAACACACACTTAAACTAAACCTAGTACATATCAAACACCACACCCACACAAGTAAACTTTTATCACACAATACCATATATACATATCATTCTCTCATATATAAACGCACTCCATTGTGGAGAGACAAAGAAAGAGACACACCAAGACACAGACAGACACACAAACACTCTCACACACATACAATACACACACACACATTCTCAGCGTCAGCTCACAGTTAGAACACAAGATTGGGCATTGGAACATCAGGGTGATGGCATGGGCGTGTGAGTGTGTACATGTGTGTGTGTGTGTGTGGGTGGGTGGGTGCAGTGTGTGTGTGTGTGTGCGTGGGTGGGAGCAGTGTGCGTGTGTGTGTGGGGGTGGGTGGGTGCAGTGTGTGTGCACATGTGTGTGCAGTGTGTGTGTGTGTGTGTGTGTGTGTGTGTGCGTGGGTGGGTGCAGTGTGTGTGTGTGTGTGTGCAGTGTGTGAGTGTGTGTGCGTGTGTGTGTGCGTGCGTGGGTGGGTGCAGTATGTGTGTGTGCGTGGGTGGGTGCAGTGTGTGTGTGGGTGGGTGGGTGCAGTGTGTGAGTGTGTGTGTGTGTGTGTGTGCAGTGTGTGAGTGTGTGTGTGTGTGTGTGTGTGTGTGTGTGTGGTGTGGGTGCAGTGTGTGTGTGAGTGTGTGTGTGTGTGTGGGTGTGTGGGTGTGGGTGTGTGTGTGTGTGCGTGTGAGTGTGCAGTGTGTGTGCAGTGGTGTGCAGTGTGTGTGTGAGTGTGTGAGTGTGTGCAGTGTGTGTGTGTGGTGTGTGTGTGAGTGTGTGTGAGTGTGTGAGTGTGAGTGTGTGTGCAGTGTGTGTGTGTGTGTGTGTGAGTGTGTGTGTGTGTGTGTGTGTGTGTGAGTGTGTGTGAGTGTGTGTGTGTGTGAGTGTGTGAGTGGTGTGTGTGTGTGCAGTGTGCAGTGTGTGAGTGTGTGTGTGTGTGAGTGTGTGGTGTGTGTGTGCAGTGTGTGCGTGTGTGTGTGTGTGTGTGCAGGTGTGTGTGAGTGTGGTGTGTGAGTGTGGTGTGTGCAGTGTGTGAGTGTGTGTGTGAGTGTGTGTGTGTGTGTGCAGTGTGTGGTGTGTGTGTGAGTGTCAGTGTGCAGTGTGTGAAGTGTGTGAGTGTGTGAGTGTGTGAGTGTGTGTGTGTGTGTGTGTGTGTGAGTGTGTGAGTGTGCAGTGTGTGAGTGTGCAGTGTGTGAGTGTGTGAGTGTGTGAGTGTGCAGTGTGTGAGTGTGTGTGTGTGTGTGTGTGTGCGCGTGCGTGCGTGTGCAGTGTGTGAGTGTGTGTGTGTGCAGTGTGTGAGTGTGAGTGTGTGAGTGTGTGTGTGAGTGTGTGAGTGTGCAGTGTGAGTGTGTGCAGTGAGTGTGAGTGTGTGTGTGTGTGAGTGTGTGAGTGTGTGCAGTGTGTGTGTGTGTGTGAGTGTGTGAGTGTGTGTGTGTGTGTGTGTGCAGTGTGTGAGTGTGCAGTGTGTGCAGTGTGCAGTGTGTGTGTGTGCAGTGTGTGTGTGTGGGTGGGTGGGTGCAGTGTGTGTGTGTGTGTGTGTGTGTGTGTGCAGTGTGTGAGTGAGTGTGTGCAGTGTGTGTGTGTGCAGTGTGTGAGTGAGTGTGTGCAGTGTGTGAGTGTGCAGTGTGTGAGTGAGTGTGTGCAGTGTGTGAGTGTGTGTGTGTGTGTGCAGTGTGAGTGTGTGCAGTGTGTGAGTGTGTGTGTGTGTGTGCAGTGAGTGTGTGTGTGTGCTGCTGACAGAAGCTGGCTCCATGCTGAGTGAAGGGAGCAGTAATCTGTCCCAGGACAGGCTGACAGCTCAGCGCACGTGTGCGGCCTGCGGCGGGAAACAGGATGTGACACGGAGACCGTCTCCGTCCCCCACCCGCCAAAACACCAGCGTGGAGAGAGCGGGGGGATTGGGGGGGGGGGGGGGGCTGACACGGTCACGGTGCTCACAGATACACTGCGTGTTCAGCACAAACGCGACCCGCTCCAACGCACCAACGAGTGTCACTTTCCCTCGGCAGCGTGGGTGACATGAGCCCAGAGCCGCCAGCTCCCCTACCGGCCCCCACCGGTCCAGTGAGGACACCGGACCGGTCAGGGGGGATCGGGGACCACGGGCTGAGATAAACACATGTACTCACACACCCAGGAGTAAGTAGACACACACGCATACAAATTCAGGAGGATGCGAACATGGGTACATGCATGTACACGCACACACACACACACACACACACACATACACACTTTACGTCAGCAAAAGGAGAACCACGAAAAGACTGAGACAGAGGACTTCCTGTGAAACAGAGCTACAGGCAGCCGTACCGGTGGGGCTGCTGGACTCCCGGCAGTAACCGCGGGTCTCTGAACAGCAGCTCTGTGATCTGCAACAAGAAGAGCGAGTTATGACTCCCCTGCACGCACGCACGCACGCACACACACACACACGCACACACACACACCCTTCAGACCCTCCGTCAGGTCTTTAAAGGCCTAAACGCATCGCTACAGTTCAGCACACTCAACAGTCAGCATGGTGGGGGGGGGGGGCATGTCTGCGTTCCTTCATTCCTCACTTCACACTCTCCAGCTGATTACTGGGCCCCGGGCCCTTCCTTTCCCCCACTGCCTGCCGCCATTCCGGCTCTATTTCAGTGCATCCACAGGAACACAGAATGAACTGTGGCCATGAGGAAATACGCAGTGCAGACACACACACAGGAGAGCGACAGAACCACACACACAGGAGAGTGACAGAACCACACACACAGGAGAGCGACAGAACCACCGGGCACACAGGAGAGCGACAGAACCACACACAGGAAACACAGGAGAGCGACAGAACCACACACACAGGAGAGCGACAGAACCACACACACAGGAGAGCGACAGAACCACACACACAGGAGAGTGACAGAACCACACACACAGGAGAGCGACAGAACCACACACACAGGAGAGCGACAGAACCACACACACAGGAGAGTGACAGAACCACACACACAGGAGAGTGACAGAACCACACACACAGGAGAGTGACAGAACCACACACACAGGAGAGCGACAGAACCACACACACAGGAGAGCGACAGTACCACACACACAGGAGAGTGACAGAACCACACACACAGGAGAGCGACAGAACCACACACACAGGAGAGTGACAGAACCACACACACAGGAGAGCTACAGAACCACACACACAGGAGAGTGACAGAACCACACACACAGGAGAGCGACAGAACCACATACACAGGAGAGCGACAGAACCACACAAAGGAGAGCGACAGAACCACACACACAGGAGAGTGACAGAACCCTGCAGTTTCCTCTGAGGGTCTGAACACAGGGCAGGGTCTGCAGTAGAGCTGAGCGCACCTGCCGATGACTGATAACCGAGTATAAAATTACACTCCGCAGTGCGTGACGCACTTTATGATGTGTCAGTTTGAAAAAAGGATGGGGCGGGAGGGGGAGAGAGGGGGAGAGAAAGAAAAGATGGAAGAAGTTAAAAAAAGATTAAATATGCTGATGGGATCATTCGTTCTCTTTGTCAGATTCGAACTTACTCACTGTCCCTCTCTCACTCCCCTGTCTGCTCACCTGTCCCAAAAACAGCCCCCCCACCGCCTCTCTCTCTTACATACAACACCACTACACACCTCACCTGCCCCAACACAGCCCCCCCACCACCTTACATCTACACACCTCTCATTACACCTCTCTCTTACACATACACACCACTACACACCTCACCTGCCCCAACACAGCCCCCCCACGTCCTCTCTCTTCACCTGCCCCAACACAGCCCCCCCACCACCTCTCTACATACACACCACTACACACCTCACCTGCCCCAACACAGCCCCCCCACCACCTCTCTCTCTTACATACAACACCACTACACACCTCACCTGCCCCAACACAGCCCCCCCACCACCTCTCTCTCTTACATACAACACCACTACACACCTCACCTGCCCCAACATAGCCCCCCCACCACCTCTCTCTTACACATACACACCACTACACACCTCACCTGCCCCAACATAGCCCCCCCACCACCTCTCTCTTACATACAACACCACTACACACCTCACCTGCCCCAACACAACCCCCCCCCCCACCACGTCTCTCTTATTACATACACACCACTACACACACCTCACCTGCCCCAACACAGCCCCCCCCACCACCTCTCTCTCTTACATACACACCACTACACACCTCACCTGCCCCAACATAGCCCCCCCACCACCTCTCTCTCTTACATACAACACCACTACACACCTCACCTGCCCCAACACAGCCCCCCCACCACCTCTCTCTTACATACAACACCACTACACACCTCACCTGCCCCAACACAGCCCCCCACCACCTCTCTCTCTTACATACAACACCACTACACACCTCACCTGCCCCAACATAGCCCCCCCACTATGGTAAATGGTAAATGGACTGCATTTATATAGCGCTTTTATCCAAAGCGCTTTACAATTGATGCCTCTCATTCGCCAGAGCAGTTAGAGGTTAGGGGTTAGGTGTCTTGCTCAAGGACACTTCGACATGCCCAGGACGGGATTTGAACCGGCAACCCTCCGACTGCCAGACAATCGGTCTTACCTCCTGAGCTATATCGCCCCTCAACACTACCTCTCTCTCTTACATACAACACCACTACACACCTCACCTGCCCCAACACAGCCCCCCCACCACCTCTCTCTTATACATACACACCACTACACACCTCACCTGCCCCAACACAGCCCCCCCACCACCTCTCTCTCTTACATACATCACTACACACCTCACCTGCCCCAACATAGCCCCCCCACCACCTCTCTCTCTTACATACATCACTACACACCTCACCTGCCCCAACATAGCCCCCCCACCACCTCTCTCTTACACATACATCACTACACACCTCACCTGCCCCAACACAGCCCCCCCACCACCTCTCTCTCTTACATACACACCACTACACACCTCACCTGCCCCAACACAGCCCCCCCCACCACCTCTCTCTTACACATACACACCACAACACAGCTGTAAAATGTTCCATTTGTTGTTATAAAATAATAATAAGTAATAACAGTGTATAATTTAATGCACCGTGACCACAGAACTAGAGAACACATTTAATAGATGTTTGTTCTCAACCACAATCTGGAAAAAAAAAATAAAAAAAAAAAAAAAATAAAAATGTTTGAGCGCAAGAGTAAATGAAATGTGCAAATAGTGAACACTGAATGCTGGGCCCATTACGAAAGTGATTCTGTTCCAGCAGGTCTGTCAGTTTCGGTTCACTCTCACTGTTCACACTGAGAGTGACCCCGGGACGCCGGTGTGACAGAGAGGGCCGATCTGAGCGCGTCTGTGCGTAATCGCGGGCCGTGACTGGACTCGTTCCATCAGCAGGGCACGGAACGCCGCCGCCGCCGCCGCCCCCCCCTCCCCGGCCCCGCGCGTGCGGCTGTCGCCAGGATTACAGGAAACGCGCGTTCACATGCCTCCCTGACTTACTGTTCAGGTGATTTTACATTAATGCAGATCTGCACTGTCTCTGATCCTCAGTCAGGCGGAAGTTTCCAGAATGGAGGTGCCTACATTTTCACTGTGTGGTGATGCCAGTGTGATTGTTCCTGTCATCAGTCTAGCAGATATAACAGGGGCCCCTTTACATCAATTAACTGGACCTGACCACATAAGCAAAAGTATTATATATATATATATATATATATATATATATATATATATTCACATTGTAAATGACACAGTCCAATGAAAATCATGACTGCATCATAAAAGGTTATTAAACTCAGAATATTACATTCTCCAGAAATTTAAGAACCCTTGCGTTAGTCTCAAAAACTCTCCAGTGCTAATAGATGGATTCTAAGGTGTCCCCAAAAAGAGATTTGCTCATCCCCTCCAGCTTCATCTGAACACCACCCGTGAGCATTCAATCCCCGCCGACGCCCACTCACCTTGGCCATGTTGTCCACGTCTTTGGACCTGCAGGGGGCAGCAGAGCACAAGGAATGAGCAGCCTGACGCACACAGCGCAGAAAGGCAGAGTGTGCTGACAGTGAGCCAATCAGCACGCAGAATCCAATGCCACCATCACCATTCCTCATGAAGCACACAGCATTTCTGCGTCAATTCACTTTAAATGTTACAGCAAAGTAACATGCATATGACCACATTGTTGAGATGTATGATACATTTGTATGATCTACAGCGACATATCTGGCTAGTGGATGCTGTACGTATGCCTTATCTCTTTAATCCTGCTGCAGTGCGTTTTGCCTTTAACTGCAAGGAACCAATCAAAGGTTTCTGTTCCTGGAACAGAAATTTTGTTTTCACTGATCCATCAGCGGCCAATTCAAACTGAGAGGAGACCGCACAGCGGATGTTAATTTGTCAGTCAGAGTTAAGGAGAGTCCAAAGTAGCAGGATTGAATACCTGCCACAAATCCACCCACATCAATTACAGGATTGCAGAGCCACAGGTGCATGCTTAAAAATGGAGGGGGGGGGGGAATCTGTGTTAACAAATGATACCCTGTCAACCTTTTTGCTACACAAATTGCACCAGAGAAAGACGAACATAAATAAACTGAAAAATGCAGACAAAAAAAAAAATTTCTAATAGTTGCCGATGTCTCTGTCGCTCTCCATTTCCCACAGACACACACACAACAAACACACACAGCTTGTCGGCTGCCAAATTTTCCCTACAACATTTTTATTTTTCGCCCTTGTCAGCTTGTCAGAGTGGGGGAGGGGGGGGCGCACACACAAAAAAAAAAAAAAAAAAAAAAAAAAAAAAAAAAAACGGATTTAAGGATGAAATTATCCCCTGACCTTGCGCCTGACAGGAACGGGTCATTGAGAGAAGTGACACGACGCCGACGCCGCAGCCACCCAAGTGACAACCCCAATTACAGCCCTGACAGCCAGCGCCTGAGTCAACAGCTCTCCGCGTATGTTTAAGGCAAAGCGCCCTCCGCTCTGATTAGGAGAGGATCGACCGGGCCGGGGGTGAAGAGACACTTCATTAGAGCCATCGGGGCTGTAATTTCAATCGCACCCACTTACAGACACCATCGCCACCGTACTCTTTATCACCGCCACCATCATCATCGTCGTCGTCCTCGCCTCTGTCATCATCTTCCTCTTCCCCAGAGATCAGGTTACATCACACGAGGGGCTCACTGCTGAACGCGGGTCGTTGGAACACTTGTGGTTCGTACCACGCAAAAAACCAGATCAAACTAGCACTACAGCAAATAGGACGTCGTATAATTTGGTAGTAAAAATAAAACATCTAAATATTTCTGCAAAATAAATAAATAATATCCATATGAAGTTGAATTCATCCACTTCTCACACGCCACCAAAGATTAAACTTCCCACAATGCATTTGATGGGGCCCAGGTGCTCATGGTAGAGGGTAAATTGACACAGAAATGTCAACAATGCCAAGTGCCTGGGTCCAAGCTTAGAGCTTCCTTAAGGGGGGCAGGGGCGGTAATATTTCCACCCACCACCGGGGGCAGACTGGAGTACAGGGGCAGGCTGCAGGCAGGTCTGCATGGAGCGACTCCATTAGCATCTCTACCCCTCGGCTCCAGGGAGAATGCTACTGGCGCTACATGGTGTGAATATGCATGAGGTAGAGCAGGACTGTGAGACAAGCCCCAAACACACACACACACACACACACACAAGAGTGACACACACACACACACACACGTGCATACAGGCCCTCCTGACCTGACCAGCTAGGAACCATGAGAAAACATCCCCTTTGAATATTCCACCCCAAGATCACTAATGACTGCTGACAACCAGGATCTGTATGCTTGAATATGATAAACAAGAAGAGAAAAAAAAAACTGGGAAAAAGGGATAAATTCATAAATATTGCTCATAAATATTCACAGTGGACAGCCTGAGAACCCAGCATAAATTAGGGAATAATTCAATCGCATGATATTATTATCATTCCCGCCTGAAAGTGCTGGGAACATATGCTGGGGAAAGTAGCGAACAGCCAGTCCAATATTCAATCTCAGGGCCATATTTGCATATCAAATTAATAAACATGCACATGCCTGCCAGCTAGTGCTTAAGGCCTTCCCAGCACACCATACACACACCACACACACACACATACGCACTCGCACATGCACACACGTGCACACACACGCGCACACACACGCGCACACACAAAATAAACAAACAAGTACAGAAGTACACTGAGAATGCGGTTTGGCGCTTCTGTGAGCCTGAATGCACTCATTGATCCAAACGTACTGAATGTGGCAGACGGCTGAGGAGGGACTTACGATTTGAATGCCAGAATCAGGCTCCCTCGGAAGGCAATCAAATCAATGGGCGGAAGAGAAGGAGAGGACACTGCGGAGGAGAGAGAGAGAGTGTGTTCATGCATGCATCCTACACCCGGCTCGCCCCAGGCCTCAGGGCCGCGCAGAGACCATTTTAGCATCAGGAGATCAAAGTGATAAAAGGGCACATCACCCTGAATGATACCCAGGTATTCTGCAGAATTTATTAAGTAAATTAATGAAAATTTAAGACAGCAGCAATAATAACACTTTTTTTTTTTTTTACTGAAACAAACGGTAACATCGGGCAAAAGGGGAAGGTGCTGAAGTAATAATAATTAGTAGCAGTGAAGGCGTTAAAACTATCAATGAATGATGTGCACTGGGCACGCTTTCGTATGCGAATGCCACAGGTGCATCATGGGAGACGTGGGACTCTTAGGCCCCAGCCAAAATGAGCATTGAGAGAAAACGATTCATTCAGTTAGATGTTAATCCACTGAGTGATTTAGCAGAGGAAGAGAAACCAGAATTCCTCCTGCGCATACCCATAATCCCCTGCATCGGTCAGCTGACCAACACATCCCTGGAGGAACAGGAAATATGAGCGGACCCAAGCTAGGCTGTCCTGTTAAAAGAGCCGGGGGTATGTTACAGCACAGGGGGCACGTTACAGCACAGGGGGCGTTCCTAATTTGAGGACTCACACAGGGCGTGCACCTCCGCCAGGTTCCCTTTCACAGCCTCGGCACGGAGCTGCGCTGCGATGAAGCTCTCTGTGTCCACAGCGCAGCCAGCTTCCTACAGAGGACACAGAGTTTACACAGCATTTACACAGCTTCCTACAGAGGACACAGCATTGACACAGCATTTACACACCATTTACACAGCTTCCTACAGGGGACACAGCATTGACACAGCATTTACACAGCTTCCTACAGAGGACACAGCATTTACACACCATTTACACAGCATTTACACAGCTTCCTACAGAGGACACAGCATTTACACAGCATTTACACAGCTTCCTGCAGGGGACACAGCATTTACACACCATTTACACAGCATTTACACAGCTTCCTACAGAGGACACAGCATTTACACAGCATTTACACAGCTTCCTACAGAGGACACAGCATTTACACAGCTTCCTACAGGGGACACAGCATTTACACAGCTTCCTACAGGGGACACAGCATTTACACAGCTTCCTACAGGGGACACAGCATTTACACACCATTTACACAGCATTTACACAGCTTCCTACAGAGGACACAGCATTTACACAGCATTTACACAGCTTCCTACAGAGGACACACCATTTACACACCATTTACACAGCTTCCTACAGAGGACACACCATTTACACACCATTTACACAGCTTCCTACAGAGGACACAACACGCCGTTTACACACATTACAAATACACACTAAACAAAGACACAAAGAGTGATAAATATAAAACGCACCCAGGAACACACACACACACACACACACACACACTCATACTCACACAGAGATAGTAACAAATACAAAACACAGGAACGAACACAAGCGCACATGCACACCTAGACAAAACACAACACCACCCAACACAACACACAGGTGTACCTTGAGGGCGGAGTGGCGCTGTCCAGGCTGCTGAAGCAGGGCAGGAAGTAGGTGTAGTAGGTGTCTAAATCAGCCAACACTTCCAAGTCCTGCATGTTCTTCAGGACCTCCACAGCTCCTGTGCAAGAGCAGAGACACAGAAATCAAAACCACACCCACACCTCAGCCGCCACACCGTTCTGACCACCACCTACCCATCCTGCTTCACCTCTCCACCTGTGTATTCATCTAGTGTCCCATCCCTCCATTCTACCTCTCTCCTCTCCCGATCGCTCTGTTCCTCCACAACCTCACCCTCAGTCTCTGTCATCCTCAACCTGACCTCTCCACCTCTCTGCTCTTCCACCTGCCCTGCTGAGGGTCACAGGGCGGTCAGTGAGCCCATGTGACCCCTAAACCCCTCCCCCTTCCCCACAGGACAGCGTGCGCACTGTTTGAAACACTCAGCCGCACGCCCTCGATTCATCCATGATGAAATCGTGAGAAGCAGACGTCTTCTCACAGGCTGTGTGTAATCGGAGCCTGGAGGTGCGTGTGGCTGTTAAGTGTTAGAGTGCGGGGGGGGGGGTTGGGTAGGTGTGCCCCCTGGACAGCCCTTCACCTCCGTGCCCCAGGGCCCCATGCCCGCCCACCCACCCTGGCACCCACACCGCCCCGGGGTCCCCTCGGGGGGGGCGCGTGCCGGGCGCGTGCGGAACGGGACACGTTTGCTGGGCGGCACAGGAGCCATGGCACGTGCGTGCGGCGCCCGTCCCCCACCGCCAAGCACGCCCGAGACGGTCCCCGAGCGGCGCGGGCCAGGGATGCACTTCCTGTGCGCCGGGAGCGGGCCCGGGGCCCCCGAGCGGCGGTACTTCAGGGACCCTCTGAAAGCTCACCTGGCCAAATCGACCTGCCTGAATAAAAGATGAGCTTTTATCTGCGCTGACGCCGCCGCGCCGGGGGGAGTGGGCGCGCGGGCGGGCCGCCGTCAGGTGGAGAGCGAGAGCATTAGGCAGGTGGAGCGTGCTCAGGAGCGCCGGGAGGACCGATCCCGCCGCCCCCATCCACCCCCGTTCCCCCTCTCCATCTCTCTTTCAATGGCCACCGTTGCCCATTCACCCTCCCCTCACACCTCAATAAACCCGCTGCTCTCAAGAAAAGTAAACCGGCTATCAAGGGCTCTCTCCTCAATGGAGCCCACCGGTTTATTCTGGGTTTTTTCCCTCTTTATTTGTGAAAGAAGAGCACCTGCTTTCCTGTTAAATAATCCATTATCCATTTCCCATCCCGGCGCACCTAGACGGATATAGAACATGTCAATGGACGTGTCAATGGACCGCCGGGCCCACACAAACACGGGATCACGTGTGAGCGCCTGCTTCGCGAGTCAGCACTTTTGGGCCGGCCGCGTGCGAGTGCGAAGCCTCGTTACCGGGCAAGCTTGAAGACGGTTTTTGTTTATAGGCTGCGCACTTCTCGGGAAGTTTCGTAATATACAAATAGATTTTGTTCTTGTTGTTAGAAGTGAATGCACAGACCTATCCTGTGTCCATTTCGCCTGAAATTTACCTTCCAGGCAAAGTTACCTGGCAAACGCACTTTCACTACAAACGTAGAAATGCTCGTAGGGACAGTAATCCATTTAAACCGAAGCGCATCCGCGCTTTTAGCCGTGCACATGAAACAATATGATCTCAGCTGGGTGGAGAGGAGCAGTCACTGCTCACAGACCCCTCATTGTATCCAGTGCTTCCCACAGCCCTCCTGATGGGGATTTTACAGCCAAAAGCAGCTGCAGTAGCCAGTTACAGGTGAGGTCACGCACAGCTGCACGGGTTCAGGAAGCCAGCTCTACCAGCACCTGTACCTGTACCTGCACCAGGTACCAACCCATCCCTCACCACCGTGTCCAGAGGCTCTCATCCGGGAGACAGAGTCAGGGGAGGAGAATGGAGGAACAGGGGAAGGAGGGAGAGGAGGAGCGAAGAAAGAAGAACATGGGGAAAGGACGAAAGAAAAAGGCTCCCCATGTCCTCCGAGCGATTTCATTCTAGATGGTTCCATCTCTCTCTCTCTCTCTCTCTCTCTCTCTCTCTCTCTCTCTCTCTCTCTCTCTCTCTCACAGGGGTTATACATGTAATTACTCACTGCTAAGAATGACTGGGGATATGGATTTAATCACTCACTGCTGATGAGAATGGCTAAAGTTATTGGGGGGGGGTCTTTCTCAGGAAGTTTCACTTATCCACCGCACCACACCTCAGCATAAAAACCTCTTCCCAGCGAGGAAGAGGAAGGGCCCCGCGAAGCCGGTTTGCCGCGTGTCACAACCAATCAGGGCAGCTGGACGCCCGACGGATGACGACAACTCCGCCGCGCTCCAGGCTGCAGCGGCAAAGCGGCATATGCTTCACCCCCCCCCCCCCCCCGCATCAGGATGCAAAGTTTCCCAAACCCCCCCCATCTGCCTGCCAGGGCCACCTGTGGAAAAATGACACAGCGCTGAATATTGCATGCGGTGCACGGCAGAGCGAGTAATCTAAAGTGACCTCCCCCAGAGCGCTCGCATTTACATGAAGCAAAGTCACTCCCCATTTGTCACATCACCTTCACCGGCCTGCCCCGGAACACCATTACCCCCCCCCCCCCCCCCCCCCCCCCCCCCCCACACAACCTCCGCCAGCCAGCGTGCCCCCCACCTACGGAAGGAGCGCCTGCATTTTTCATAAGTGCTCATATCTGAGGACGGGCGAGGGAAACAAATGTAAGAGCCAGGGAAGTTTTTATTTTGGCGAGCGGCGAGTTGTCGCGTGGGTAAAAGGAACGTGTTCGGACCCGCCGGTTCCGGCCTAACCTGGCGGTCCCGGTTCTGCCCCCCCCCCTGCCACGTGGGGTCCCGCTATCGGGCCACAAAAAGCCCGTCCTCGTCAAAAATTCAAATCCAGCATCGCTGGCTCCAATGTGATTTTTTTTTGGATAAATGTTTAATAAGTCGGGGTTATATTGATACTTATACTCGTGACACCAGGCCTACGCACACAGAAAATGCCAAAAACGCACACCTTACAATGCTCTCAGTCAGATATGTTCTGCATATCTGATGTTCAGTCAACCTAAATGCAACACAAGCAACAAAATGAATAAATAAAGCAGATTTTGCAGGGCCCTGGTACAGCTCAGAAGAGCCGGACATCTTTTCTTATCGTTGTGTCAATTCTACCCCTTCTTTACAGAAATAACCATACTTTCGCATGATTAAATAAAGTTTTTTTTAATCGTCTATGAGGTCAGGGTCAGGTATCCGTCTTGTTTCATTCTCAGACTGAAATAAAAGTGAGCGATGTGATCTGAGCCCTGCAGGCCCCTGCAGTGCCGAGCTCACACCCCGGTCTCCAGGGGCAACGCGGAGACGGAGACGCGGACAGGCTGGCCAGTGTACCGTGACGACCGATCGCCTTTTAGCCGGAGGGCCCCACCCCTCCTCCAACCGTCCCGTCCCCGCCGCCCCACGGGCGTCGGCCCCTGGCCCCCACGGGGCCCGCGCCAGCCTCCCGCCTCAGGGCAGGTTGAAGGTGGTCACCCCCCCGTGACCACGGCAACCGTGAAATACCCACCCACGCCTGGACAAACAAAATTAAATATCCATCTGCACTGGGACGCAGCGAAACCACCCACCTCCCTTCTGCCCCATTCTGCCCAAATACTGAGCAAATGCCACCAAAAGCGACCGTGGTTTTTACTAGGGGACTGTTTTTGTTGAAACACTCCCATTTCTAAGAGGCCATTACTGTGGATGGGTTTCTCCTCTCCAATGAGATCTGTTCCGGAGATCCCCAGGGAAGAGGGGAGAGGGGCAAGATCACGTACCCTTTCATCCCAACTCTTAGCCCCCATCAGACCTCTGCCCCCCCATCAATATTTCACAAGGACAGATCCGTTAAAAGCCGCTTCACTGGAGAGAGGCCAAGCCCAGTGCTATACGGACAGGACGCCTCTGTGTCATGCACTAATCACTCTCCTACTCTATCAAATACAAATACAAATACACTGCTATAGCATCACCCTAAGGTTTACATAAAATTCAAATCAACAGTTAAAATATATAATACAATGTCAAATTAATTAGATGTAGTCTCATTTTCTTATTGTAACTTTTAAAACATGCAAGTAATGATTACAGAGCCAGAAATAGTTTTACTATTTTGAAGGAGAGGCCTAAATGTTTCACAATTAAATATTTTTCATTTCCTGAATTGGATTAATAGATACGGAATTTCAGATTCAAGAAATTAAATTCAACACATTCATTGAAACATGTTAAAGAAAAACGTTTTATGAGGATTTTTTCAAATAGCTGAATTTCAGTTAATTTTCTGAACGGACATGGAATCAGCCCCAGCTCTGGGGAAATCGCAGCTCTCTCCCATGGCCTTTACGCCTGCATTACCAGCGCAGACCCGGACCCGGCCCGGTCCTGTGACCCACCTTGCGTGTCCTTGTCCTTTGGTACTGAGAGAGCAGGGGCCAGAAGTAATGTGGCCTGATGGGAAGACCTTCCTCCTTCATCACCTTCATCAGTTCCATCGCCATACCTGCAGGGGGCGCAGCAACACCATGGGAAACAAGCGCCTTCATACAGATTTTACTGCCCATTAAAACACACAGGGGTAAACTTTCCTCCAGCTGCTATGGTTACAATATAAACACAATCACACATAGATCAAAAAACAGGACATAAACACAAGCAACGAGTGCACAATATTCAACAGTCTCTTCATATCATCTTATATCACTTAACCAGTGTGATGAACCAACTTTTCAGCTGATTACATCATAACAGCACATTACAGTTCTCAACCACAGAGCGCTTTCAGTGATCTCGCATTGATATTTAACTTTGTTCACACACTGATCTAGATGGTCAGCTAGTTTAGAACTACAGTAGTCCTCCACACACACACACACACACACAGACACACACAGACACAGACAGACACAGACAGACAGACACACACACACACACACACACAGACACACACACACAGACACACAGACACACACACACAGACACAGACAGACACAGACACAGACACAGACACACACACACACACACACAGTACCTGCTTTCTTGGCCTCCAGAGCGCACTGCAGTGTGAACTGCAAGGCCCAGCAGTGCAGTTTGGCGTCTTGGAGCTCTCTGCAGTACTGTCGAATCTTTTCAACAGGCTGGAAGAAAGACGAGCACGTCGCACGTGAACGCTGGCGCCTCCATGCGCTATAAAATGTTTCTGTTACTAATATAAAGCTGGTTGGCTTAATACAAGGCTCACTGTGTTAGCCTCGATGCCAGGGTGAGGCTGGCTGCCTGTGCGAGGCATGTGATTGGCTGGGGCGATTACCTTGTCTGTGTCGACGCAGTGGCGCAGGAAGAAGTTCCCCAGGCCGGGGGACTCCCTCTCCCTGTTCTCCACCGGCATGGTGGGGAAGGTCTTCAGGAAGGTGAAGGCTGTGTCCTCCAGTCCCTGGGTGATCAGCCTCAAGCACAGGTTCATGGCGTCTGCAGAGGGGGGGGGGGGAGGACATTACAGAAAAGGCCAGCAGTGGTACCCATCTTAATTTAAGCATTCAGATCCTCTTACTCCCTCCAGCCTACCAGCGTGGCTCAGATCTGCCTCAATCGTTCCCCCCTAACCCCCGTTGCGGCTTACACCCAGGGACCCCCCCACCAGGCCCCTCCCCTCAGTCCCCAGTGCCTGTGTGTACCTGCCCCCCACCCCCAGGCCCTCCTGATGCACGCGTGGTGTGTGTGTGTGTGTGTGTGTGTGTGTGTGTGTGTGTGCGTGTGCGTGTGCGTGTGCGTGCGTGTGCGTGTGCGTGTGCGTGCGTGCGCGTGCGTGTGTGTGCGTGCGTGTGCGTGTGCGTGTGCGTGTGTGTGTGCGTGTGTGTGTGTGTGTGTACCTGCCCCCACCCCCCCAGGCCCTCCTGATGCACGTGTGTGTGTGTGTGTGTGTGTGTGTGTGTGTGTGTGTGTGTGTGTGTGTGTGTGTGTGTGTGTGTGTGCGTGTACCTGGCACATATCCACGCTCATGCCTCATGTGCCCCAGGATCTCAGGGACGTGCTGGGAGTGCCCCGCCTTGGCCAGGGTGAACACCATCTGCATGAAGTCCCTGTCCATCAGGCTGACATCACCCTTCTCCATGGCCTCCAGGAGCTGCCAAAAAAAGGATGAGGGGCACCGTAAGAACCCGCCCACTCTCTGAGCACTGCCCCTATCAAACCACAGCACAATTCCTGCAGATCACCGACTGACAATCTTTAAAGAAATCTCAATATTTTCAACAAAATTATTTCATATAATTATTGTGCTTTGTCTAGAAACTGTAAACTGACAATCTTCTGGGGTCTGCAGGAGTCATTTCCCAGGTTTCATCCAGCACCTAATGAGTTAATGCCGGAGTCCCTAATGCACACGAGACCCGGGCGCGGTCCCCGTGGGCTCACCTCTCTGATCTGGTCCATGTCTCCCTTCTCGGCGTAGGCGTTGAGCAGGGCCAGGTAGCTGTCGGGCCCCGGCTCGATCCCGGCCCCTCTCATCACGGACAGGATGTTCTGCGCGCTCTGCATGTCCCTGCGTGCAGACACACATCAGCGGACAGCCCGTCTGCGCAGCCGCTGCGCAGCTGTGCGCCCCCGCCCATCGGCAAAGCTCCGCCCACACGGCGCAGTCACTCACCCCGCACGGGCGTGGCCGGTGATCAAGGAGTTGAAGACGGCCTCCGTGATCGGCAGGTCCTTGCTCTTCATGAATCCTAGGATCTTGCTGCAGGGAGAAAGGAGCCCCTTTGGTAAGCCAGTGCACCCCAACATGGCGATACAGACCACCCAATTACTAGTCAATCTGCAAGGTAGCCAATCACTACACGTCCTGAACCCACAATACAGACACTCTGAACTGCAACTGAAAAACCTACCAATGCACAGACACTGAAAACAGCCATTTTAATTCACAGAGTCCATTTCTGCAGGGCCAGTGCCTGCTGGCTTTCAGTGTGTTTCAGCCCTGGCAATTCATTCAAGTTGTTTATTGGCTGAGAAATCCACACACCTTGCTCTGAAGGCCTTAAATGGCTGCTGATTGAAAGGAAACCATTGAGGCTGCGACCCTCCAGAACTTGAGTTTGACACGCCCCACCCCCTCCCACTAAATACTTCTAAAAATTGCTAAGATGACTGTCAATTGCAAATGAATCCTAGAGCTACTGTTTAACCACTTAGGTAAAAGCACAAAACCAGCGTGACTTCCAGACATTTACGCACTGAAGAACCAAAGCTGGAAAACTCTTGCACTTTAGACTCGTCTCAAGACATCTCACCTGGCACCTTCGATGTCTCCTTCCTGGCAGAATGCAGCAATCAGTCTCTGATACGTCACCTAATCAAAGAAGACAAAGACAGACCCACCAATTCTTTTTAAAAAAGCATCAGCTGCATGTGTGTGAACATAGCAAATAATTAGCTTCAATGGAAATTAATGGTAACAGTTGCCTTTAAATACTTATGAAGACCCAATCGGAATGAGAGAGAAATAACAAGGCAGCTACCATTGCAGCATAGTCAGTCAATACCATAATAAGCAAGCGCGTGATTGGTGCACTCACCCTGTTGGGGAGTATGTTGGCAGCCTCCATCTTGGCCAGGAAATCAGTCGGGGAGAATTTGAACTCATTCTGCAGGTACACCTTCAGCAAGGCGTTGTAGTGGCTGACATCGTAAGACACACCTGGGCAAACAACGCAAGTCAACGGTCAGGAAATCAGCCGTGAACGAAACTCAAACTACCTCAGTCGACTGCAGAACCAGCGAGTTGGGTTAAAATACAGGCATCCATATGTTGGGGACCCCCATCTGAACTGCGTCAGCTACAGCGTCAGTGCAAGAACAAAAGACAGGAACCATTCATGTACAGAAGGCACCAAGGTACAAGGGAATTTACCGGTGTGCATCTGTCATCCAGGAGATCCAGTAATACACAACATTTATCGTACCTCACCAAATAAGTTACTTTTGCTCTCACGCTACTGTTGGACTTGTCAAGCCTTTTCAATACCTCACACCCCCCAAAACCTCCTCCTCCTGGCACGTACCCAGCTCCTGCAGCTTGTCCCAGATCCGGTGTGCTATATCCGTGCGCTCCGACAGGGGAAGCTCAGCAAGCAGGGACCCACAGCTGCGCAGGAGCAGCAGGGCTTGGTTCCCACTGGGGTACCCTGTACAGGGAGGGAGAGAGAGCAACATGGGCAAACTGGGGTGGTCTGCGAAGAACACGGCAGGGGACTGAGTGTGTGTGTGTGTGTGTCTGTGTGCGCACGAGCGTGTGTGTGTGTGCATGCGTGCGTTTGCGTGTACACATAAGTGTGCGTGTGTGTGTGTATGTGTGTGCGCGTGTGCGTATGTGTGTGTGTGCGCGTGTGTGTTCATGAGCGTGCATGCACCTGTGCGACAGCTATCGTGGAAGATGCTCATCAAGAGGGTCTTGGTGATGCGTCCTGTCCGTCTCACAGAGTTGTCCAGCCGCATAAGAGCCCAGTCAAACTGCTGGGCCTGCTTGTTCCGAACCAAAGAGCCACCCTCATCTTTGGACACCCCCTCCTGCTTTGGGGCTACCCCAAAATGACACACCCCAGCCAAGGGCCATGTGAACCTGGGGGAGGGGACAATGGTGAGGACTTCACTGACAGTACTGCAAAAAACATCAACATCAAGCTTCCGTTTGTGCTTCCTAACCATAGACGAAGAGCACTGTGCACAACTGAGTGCAGTCACATGATGAGTCAGTGTACTGCACATGAGTCAGTGTTCAGCATACGAGGCTTTTGCACAGACTAAGTAAACCAATAGTGACTCATTACATTACATTTATATTACATTACATTTATATGGCAAACACTTTCATCCAACGCAACGTACAATAAGTGCGTCCTGAAGGTCACTGGAGCAACTACAAAACACAGGTCCGATAAGGTACAATACTCATTTTGTAACAGTTATTCATAGCCATGATCACATTAAGTTCAGTTCACACTGTGAACATTACTCTGACCTAACCTATGCTAAGTCAAACTAGGAGGCATGACAAGCTACACCATCAAGATAATGATACAAAGTACAATATTTTGGGCATAGGCTAGTATCTAAGAACAAAGGCAAGAACAAATAACACAGCAAACACATTTGTTGCATACCTGCAAGCAGTAGATAAATGCCAGCGATCAGGCTTTTAACGCACGCGGGTGATTATGATGTGCGCATTATTAGCTGCATGGCTAGGACCTTCTCTGATCTCAGCAGCCCGGTCTTTTGCAGATGACCCCAAATATCAAGCCGTGACATTGCGCCTGGTAACTCGCTAAGTAACAAGGACCTCTCACATACTTGGACGGAAAAATGTGTTTAGGGTCTGAACCGTTGGGCAATGAATGTTAACCCTGCAGACCCTTGGTAGCGAGCTATCAAGCTAATACTGACAGGCAAGGTACCAACGTTACCCCATGAGCTGAGCGTAGGTAAATCGTTAATATGTATTATGAAAATTCATTTTTAAAGCAATTGGCCGAGTACAGTCGTAAAGCTGCAATACTGCCATAGTATAAAACTATTACCAACATCATTTATACACAAATTTGCAGTGAATTTTGCCTTGCATAATATGGAGGCCATTTTTCTACCTGACATGCCTCCAGCTTGATAGCTACACCTAAGTTTACATCTAGTTAGGCTTTATTAAAATACATTTTTATAGCCAAGTTTTATAGTTTTCAGTGATATAGTTATCACATTGCAGTCAACAGTCTGCGTAATTGCTAAGGTCAAAAGCAGAGCATCCTCCAATGACAAGCGATGTTCCACAATCCAGCATGGTAGCTAACTAGCATTAGCTAGGCACTTATCACAGCAGACACTACCTGTTGACGCCGAACGAAAACGACGTTTGTGTTGGACGGAATCCGACTCCTCGGCCAACGACAGCTCCGGTACATAGCCGGCTAAGCGCTGACCCATGTATGTTTGCCCCGGCGATCTGGAGCAGAGAAACCGGTGATGACTTGAGTAGCCGGGCCGATCTCAAGAGCGCAGCCATGTTTAACCTGAACAGTGTGACTAGAAGGGCATCTCAACCACGTGTTAGGTCAGAGACCGTCGGGCGAGAGCATACGATCTTAACAGGGTTGAACGATGTACGTCGTACTTGGATATCTTACAATAACTGAATTATTTTCAAATCTACCATATTAATTTAATATTAATTCATTTGAATATAAAATTTAAATACATATATTATTTTATTAATATTTTCATTGCGTTATTTTGTTAAAATATTGTGTTCAATGTTGTACGTGCCCCCCCCCTGAGTAGCGCAGCAATATACTCTCCCTGTTTAATGTAATTTGGGATTGCTCGATTGCTTCGCTGCATGCTCCCAATGAGGGTAGTGCGTGCTCGAGAACGGTCGTCAGAATGGGGAAATATATGAATTGTAGGGATTTATTGGTAGATGCCTATTTATATTCATTTATGAAGCAAAACGAACTGCAAATACGACAGAGAAACCTGATGTGTTTAATTTGATGGCGCAGTTAACTGCTACAAATTCCTTTGAATAGACGATAGGGAACGTAGGGTCTCTCTGTATGCCTGTTTTGACATTTGGAGCGCACCCAACGGCTAATTGTTCCCAATTAGACACGTTTTATGTGAAGTGAGTGGTAGTGGGATCATCTAAAATCCACACGTCTTAAATTCTGTCGAAATCCACCCGTGGGCCTATTTTATAAAGGGCTTTAACTTAAAGTGATTATTGTCAGACTGATAATAATTATTTAAATTAATTTTAAGTAATTCACTTATCTGACAACAATCACTTTCATTTTTGATTTTTCTCTTTATGCCTTTCAATGAGAGTTGTATTTTTTAATTGATTTAACATGCTGACAGTCTGTGTAAGTGGTCATATGTATCACAAGAATGGAAAATTGTTTAAATCATCAGAGAATAACATTTAGATGCCACAACACTTATTTACAACCAGTAGTAACAGCATACATGAAAAGGACATGGAGTACTTCAACACGTACCACATAGGGGTTGTATGCCACAGGTAACTGATGGTGAGGACTTTTTCTTTAGCGATCTTATTGCTGATTGAAGAAGTGAATGCCTCAATCTTTCAGTTGAGCATGTTGGCAGGATGATGCTATCACCAAATCCACTTTCTATTGAATTATGGAATCATGAACGGTTGGGTCTTGGCTACAAAGAGGCTTAAACACTCTTGCTCTTATAAAAGTAAATGCTGGAAGGTGGAAATTCAATTTGTGGAAAATGAAGACTTCAAAGAAAGACGAGCGCAAGAGCCAATTATGCATTGTTTCAAAATCAGTTTGAGGATAGGAGACATTTAAATGCGTGTTTTTAAGTCCGCAATGATGAAGTGGTTGGTTGGAACAAAACCCAGTAACCAGAGGCAGCAGCATTTTTTGTGAAATCCTGGGGGTGGTGCTGTAACCCCAGAGAAGGCAGTCAGCACTGAGACCACAGGTATTCATGGCCATAAGATGTGGAATGAGAATACAGCGAGTTATTGCAACATATCTTTAAGTAGCAGGCAAATATTGCTTTGATGAATATGTTTTTAAAAGGGCCCTTGAACTCGACTTATGCCATCATTATTTTTTTTCAGAGGTCATATTTGTTTACCCCGGGGTGCTGGGGGCAGTTGATTGGCTCCCACTGGGTGTCAAGTTTGGAAAAGGTCACCCAGGTGGGGTGTTGCTGGGCCAGGATGCCACCCAGTGGGTTGTTTGGTCTCATGCAGGGTGTCAGAGAAGGGAATGTCCGATGGAGGTGACATGCACTGTGTCAGTCTCTGTCTCCTAGGAGACGGCTGCTCAGCACCCCTTCCCTGACCTGGGCATCGCTCCCCCATGTAGAGGTGCACCAGTGACAGGTGACACTGAACATATCCTGCCTGCCAGGCACGTCACTGCCAGCCCTGCCCGGCCTCACCAGTCACTTCCTGTCAGTAAACCACCCCAAGGAGGCACTAGAACAGTGGGGGGGGTCAAACCAGGGTGGGATAGGCAGCAGCTCACACAAGCAGCACAAATGCCACTAACACAGCAGGCAGGGGGGCTGCCAAGGTCACTGCCCCCCCCCCAAAACACATAGGCACACACACATACACACACACACACACGCACATACACCAATGCTCACACATATACACACGTATGCACCCTCACTAGGGCCGTAATACAGTGGTCCAAAACATTCCTCGGCATGCCTGACCTCAAGCGGAGCCATTCGAGGACAAATCTTTAGATTCATTTTTTTTGAGGGCAAACTAAGTGCAGTGCTCTCTTGAATGATGAATGTGTCGCTGGCCCTAATAGCCGGAGCGTGTGCCAGGAAGTGTGCGCCGCTTTAATGTGTTTAGGCTCCTCTATCGCCCCCAAAAGTGGTGCGGATTGCAACACTAACAGCGTTGGGGCTCTTAATACTGAGGTCCCCACGGCTCCTTCGGACATGTCAGCCCATTCTTTTACTTTCTCCAAGGCTCCCTCCAACACACCACAATCTCTTTCATCTTTTTTTTTTTTTTTGTCAGGGAGTGTGCTATGTCTGTCTTATCAGTGTTCAGGACAAAAAAAAAAATACATTCAGACAGCATCATAGAATTTATACAGCTTCCCTACTTTATAATTTTTTCAAAGAAAATATTCCTTTTAATTGGCCATTAAAAAGTGAACTTGTGTTAATGCCGAAGGGGACGTGTTTCATCTGTAAATGCATTTTTAAAATCCAGTTCCAAGTTGCATTTCCTGCCTAATATTTTCTTCTGAACGGTAGGGGAATGAGACAGACAGGTCAGGAGATATTAGTGGGGAAGGGGGTCCCTTGGGATATCTGAAATATTTGGTTGGATGAGGGGCGCTTGGGGCTTTTGCACCCCATGAGAGGTCAGTATGGACGCCGTGGTCCCGGTCCATCCTCGGTGTCTCCGGACAGGACCGCGCGCGGTCCGTGTTTACCCTCATCTCCCCTCGCGCTCATAACAAATTCATAGCCTCCCGCCCCTGAGCTCCATGACTGCGCGCGAGCGGGGGGCGGGCGGGGGGGATGATACCGTGCGTCGCTTTATTGGCGGAAGCCAGCCGGAGACGGGCTGGGACCCGGGCTTTTCAATGGCCCCGCCATCTGAAAGGAGGATGCGGGGGGAAAGAAATATCTCCAGCTCGCTGAATAATGAAAGAGGGAGCGCGAGGTATGCCACTGAGAGAACACTTTACTTTCTTATTTCTCTTTTTGCTGAATGAACTCTGAGGGGCCTGTCCTATTTTTCCACTGCATGAATGCATTTGTGTAAGTGATCTATAATTCATGGCCGCCATTTATTATTTAGTTATTATTTTCACTTCTTTACTTAAAGATTTTTTTTTTTCCCCCTGTTATTTTTTTCTTCTGCTTCCCAATTGAAAATCCTTCCCCGTTTGCCTTGTCGATTCTTATAAACAACCTGACGACGGAGCCTGGAGGTTTTCCCGCCTGTCCACTGCAGCGTGAAATCTGCTGAAGCGCAGGTATGTGCCACGCTAGCCTCTGAGTGACCTAAAGTGTGTGTTGACAGAATTCCTCTCAAGGTGAGACCTCAGCTATCCTGCAGTTCCTTGTCATCTCCAGAGGTCGTGTGTTACTTTGTGCCCCAGGTACAAGAGTGCCTGCATGCGTCAGCCTACAGGTGTCCAAAAAACATCCTCCTAGCCCCGTCACATCCACCCCAGGGCCTGGATCCCTGTTCCAGCAGAGTCATGTGACTGAACGAGTCCCTGTCCTGGGGGAAGACGGGGAGGCACCTGCGAGCGTCACCTCGGCAACAGCAGGCCAGCACGGCCTGCGATGTGTGAGGAGAGAGGGATGAAGTGAAAAGTGAAGGAGAGGCCAGGGGAGACGACGGAGGAGAGAGGGAGGAAGTGAAAAGTGAAGGAGAGGCCAGGGGAGACGACGGAGGAGAGAGACGTTGAGCATTTCCCGGAGGAACTCCGCCGCGTCCGTCCGCGTCAGAACGTGTGAGACTGAAGCAGCCGTTCAGCTTGAAATGGCTGCTTTACCCAGACCCTCGTGCGCCAAGCGACGGGCTCCTCAAAGCATGCGCTCAAACAGGACCGCACGGGCAAGAGGAGCGAACGGCGACGGGGCACTGCCAACAGCGAGCGAGCGTGGGCAGGCTGTGTCTGAAGAGCGTCTGAAGCGTGTCCCTGACTGGACTCACCCCACCGCTGAAGCATGCGTCCCTGTGCTCGCCGTTTCAATCCTGAAGCGGTACGAAAGGAAAAGGCAAACATGCACATCAGACAGTGCGCACCCGTGCAGGGTAATACAGTTACACGAGCGGAGGAGAGTGCATTACACTAGGGGAGGGAAGGCTTGTGCTTTTACTCTGTTTTAACCCAGGGAACTGGCCTGTAAAGGGGTACACTCAGAACCATTTCCCTCTGAACTGCATCTCTCTCTCTCTCCCCCCCTCTCTCTCTCCCTCTACCTCTCACCATCTCTCCCTCTCCCTCTCCCTCTCACTCTCTCTCTCTCTCCCCCTCAATTTCTCCTTCTTTCCGTCTCGCCCTTCCGTCGGACAATCCGATGCTCATCAGTGAGTCACAGAGCCTCATCATGCCGAAGCCTGAGCGTATTTGCGCTGATCCGAAAACAAATGTGACATCTGGGGACAAGCATGTATTATTACCGCCATCGTTAGGAGGCCCCGGTTAGCCGCGGACCCCGCCACGCCCCAGTGCCTCTCCCCCGCCGCCGCCGCCGCACGGCTCTGAGGGCTGCAGCCCTGTCTCTCGTCATCAGGGTCCTGCGAAGACGCGGCGTTTCGCCCGACCTGGTCAAGCGTGGCGGAGGGGATATATTTACACACACCTCCGCCGCTGCCCGCGCCGGGCCTTCTGCCAGCGAGGTGTATCGGGTGGGGGCTCTGCCCCTCCCTGGCGCTGTGGGCCCCCCAGATGAAGGGGCACTGTGTGTGTGTGTTGGGTTGGGGGGGGGGGGGGTACTCTAATGATGCCCCCTCCCCTCACCCTCACTGTAATGGCCCGGGCATTAGGCCTGCCTGCCTGATCACACTATGAGCCAGACAGTGTAAGAGCGGGCCCCTCAGATTCTGCCCCCACTGTAAGCACGTCTCCGCCCGCCTGTGACACAGCGCTGCGGCACGGTGCTGATTCCTCCACTAGGAAGAGATCTCAGGGCTGTCGGACTAATGGCGGGGAACGAGGGTGACGATTCGGAGCGAAGTCTCAGTGGCCGAACCTCGCCGCCTCACCTCACAACGGGCACGCGAGGAGGCCGTGACGCAGGCCAAGGCCAGCGCAGTCTCAAACGGCGAGCCCCGTGAGCTAACCATCTGAGCACACAGGAAGCCTGCCTGCCAGCAGAAGCAATAAATCTGGCTTTACGGGGCATTGATTAATACACACAATCATAGTTTAAAGCAGGCTGTTAAGTTCTTGAATAAGCTCCCATGGACATCAAAAGCTTTTACCACGGACACTGGGATCCGTGCACAGACACACTGGCGACCCCTAGGAGGGTCCACTTCCTAACCGTAGCCCTTGTAAGACAGAAGGTGAAAGTGAGCAGTCGTACTAACGGTGGACGTTAGTCGTACTAAATGCGGACGAATGCAGACCCTGATTTCACTAGACTTCTTGTGTGTAGGAGTTAATTTGCAGACGCGTTAGTGTCTCTGTGTTCTTTTCCATGTCATCCCTCCTTGCACGCATGTGACATAAATAAAGCTCACGCCGCCTTGTCTGTGTGCTACAATGTGTCACGCCATCACACACGTTCAGAGGAGCGCGTTCAGAGAGGCGTGTTCATCGGCGCCTTCACACTGTCAGGAGTGAAGAAATCCCTGAGATGGAGTGTGTGTGTGCAAGCGTGTGTGTGTGTGTGTGTGTGCTATGTGAGGACATAGGGGCCGAGTTGGGGAGAGACTGTGAAAACATGCACATTAATTTCCCGACACTTTTAAAGAATGGCTGTGAAGGGTGTTGTCATCTGGAGCTACTCTGACACCAGAATCCACTTCACCATGTTGTCATGGGGACTGGGAACATCACTGAGGAGCAGGTCTCAGTCATTACAGTGTTGCCCCCCCCCCCCCCCCCCCCACACACACACACTGATTATTTCTGGGCAGCTGGGGGGTCCAGCTGGGTCCAACCAACAGCTGTGACCCTGTGACCTCTGACCCCACACCCACACACATAATTACATGCATAAATACATGCGTGTACATGCACAGACATACAAACACAAATGGAAACATATAAGAGCCATATTCATTACACACACACACACATACACATACACCCACACATACATACTGTATACACATATACACACACACACATGCACACACAAGCACATAAGTACATGAATAAATACATGGGTGTTCATGCACAAAAACACAAGAGGGACATTCATAACGCACACACATAGCAGCGATTGCACATAGACACACACACACACACACACACACACATAACAGCAGTTACACACAGACACACACACAGCATAGTAGTGGTTGGGAAATGTTTTGGGAAAGCTGAAGTGACAGGCCTGGGGTTCTGCCAGGACCCTGACACAGGAAGTGAGGACACATCCTGACAGTTTTTAGGGAACTGCTACCGAGGTGTAAAATGCCGTGAACGCTCTCTGCTCAGCAGGGCACACGAAGAAGCACAGCAATTTGAAGGGGTTGTGCATATTGCACAGGGATGCAGCCAGTGAGAACTTCAGAATGTAAGCTGTCGGTAGAGATAATAATAATAATAATTATTATTATTATTATTATTGTTATTATTAATATTATTATTGTGCAGGGACTAGAGCATGTATCTGTAAAATGACTGGGAATGGGGGTGGGGGGGGGAATTGATCCTGAGGGAAAGGAATAATGCAACCTGTTTTTCAAGTGTTGAAGTACATTAAATTCAGATTGAACCGATGTGTTCAGTTAAGCTGCTGCTGTTTGGATGTGCGTTAAGTAGATTTGCTGGAACAGCAGGCCACTTAATCACGTCTCACTTTAAACCATGGTAATTCTGTAGCCTGTGCTCTCCCCTTAGATTTAATCTGGGTGGCTAGCTGTGCTGTTTAATGATATAATGGAAAGTCACCTTATAAATATTGAAATACACTCAGAGCATCGAAAGCCTGGCTTTATTCCTATGAGCCAAAATCAGCACTCTGCATAGGCACCATGTAAAATGCACAACTCTCGCCGAAGGCAAAGATACACAGTTTTACATTTACATTTTAGACACTTAGCAGACACGCTTATCCAGAGTGACTTACGTGACTTACATTCTTTTTACTTACAATTCATTTTTACAGGTGGGTATTTTTAATGAAAGAATTCAGGGTAAGTGCCTTGCCCAAGGGTACAGTGGCAGTGCCTCACATGGGAATCTAACCTACAGCCTTGGAGCTTAAAGCTGAGTCCCTAACCATTATGCTACAATATTGAAACTCCCAGTCCGCACGCACTCACACACACACACAGACACACACTCACACATGCGTGCACACACATGCACATAAAAAAAAACACACACACACACACACACACATGCAGTCTGCTGCTCCCTCCCTCCAGCTCAGTATTAGCATAATGTGCCAATGGAGTTGATTACTAATGAGAGTGTGGGGCAGAGGCCTGGCCCGGGGGGCAGCGAGCGCTCGGGCGCAAGCGTGCGGCGGGGTTTACTCACGAGGGAACCCGCCGGAGCGCTCGGCGCCTCGCTCTCCTGGAGACCCGCGGGACTCCCGCCGCGTTCCCGCCGTCTGCGTACGCGCCCCTGCGGACAACGCGCCGTGCTGCTGCCCATAATCACACACCTGAAGCGCCCGCGGGCGGCACGCTGGGACTGCTGCCCGTAATCACACACCTGAAGCGCCCGCGGGCGGCATGCCGGGGCTGCCGCCCGTAATCACACACCTGAGGCGCCCGCGGGCGGCGCGCCGGGGCTGCCGCCCGTAATCACACACCTGAAGCGCCCGCGGGCGGCACGCCCGGGCTGCCGCCCGTAATCACACACCTGAAGCGCCCGCGGGCGGCGCGCCGGGGCTGCCGCCCGTAATCACACACCTGAAGCGCCCGCGGGCGGCACGCCGGGGCTGCTGCCCGTAATCACACACCTGAAGCGCCCGCGGGTGGTGCGCCGGGCTGCTGCCCGTAATCACACACCTGAAGCGCCCGCGGGCGGCACGCCGGGGCTGCTGCCCGTAATCACACACCTGAAGCGCCCGCGGGCGGCACGCCGGGGCTGCTGCCCGTAATCACACACCTGAAGCGCCCGCGGGCGGCACGCCGGGGCTGCTGCCCGTAATCACACACCTGAAGCGCCCGCGGGCGGCGCTCTCGCGCTCGGCCCTTCCGTCTCGCGATCTCGGAACGCTTTAACGGACACGCCCCGTACCGCCACCGGCTGCGTCACGTCCAGAATAGCGCGGCGCACGCTGGCCTGAGTGTTATTTTCATGCGTCTCGTTTACAGCAGTTATCAAACACAATGCCACTATTTCTGTTTGTTTTTTTTTTTTGCCCTAGCGTTTCGGTGAGAGCGACATGTCCAAGAGTGCAATTTCACCCACGCACAGAAAACAGAAAAGGTGCGGCAGAGGTAGGGTCAGAACCAAGCAACTTTCTAAATAAGGAGCAGGTGCTCACCCTTTCAACATTTAGAACTTTCACCAGTGGGTTTATCATTTACTGAAACAGCCTCTAAAATGGCCTCAGAATAGCCTCTTTCAAAAAGTATAATTTTCCAGAAAGAAAATTGGCGAAAAATTAAAGCACTAATTCCCTGCTAGCTGATGACTGATTGAAAGTCCTTATATGATTATGAAATGACAGTTCATTGTGACATGAATGTGCCTTTATGACATAAATGTGGAATTAAGAGGATAAATCTATCATTAGATAATAAAAGTGTCAAACAAAAAATGATTAACAGTTCTTTATGCTTCAAGAAACCCACATCCACATTGTACCTCAGGGTCAGCGCTGTAGATCTCTACTATAGAGGAGCACTAAAAATGCTACCCTTCACCATTCAGGGGAACCGGAGTTAATCAGATACTCAGGTAGTTTTCATTTCAGTACTCAGTAATCATTTACCATGCATGTCTAATTAAATTTTATTCGCAATTTGCCAATCAGTAGGAATTGGAAAATGAATACTTTGATGTACTGTACCAACTCTAAAAGAGGTTATTCTGACAATCTGATTGGTTGATAGCAATGAAATAATAATCGTATGCCTCGCATCAGGCTGAACAGCACCCCTTTGGTTGTGACATTACCGCGATATAGCACGGCCTGTCGGGAGTTAGGCCTGACCAAGTGTAAAAGGCAACTTAAAACTCTCAACCCAAAACCAGCAGCACCTGCAGTGAAATGGGGGCAGGAGTCAGGCGCTGAAGGAGGGGTCTCTCTGCCTCGTGGTGTTGGGCGCTGAGAGCGGCAGTGGGTAATGTCAGCCGTGTCACCTCGCATCACCACGGCGCGCCCTGACGACGCGCTGCAGCGCGGGCCGACGCAGGGCCCCCCCCCCCCCCCCCCCCGCGCTGCCGTTTTCCTGTGGGGGGGGGAGGGGGAGCGCTGCCGCATTCCGCCGCGCCCGCCAACGCGCTCGCAAACACGCTCGCCAACGCGCTCGCCAACGCGCCCGCCAACGTGCCCGCCAACGCGCTCGCCAAACGCGCTCGCCAACGCGCTCGCAAACGCGCTCGCAAACGCGCGTCGCCGGGGGACGTTTGGCCTGGTGAGGGGGACGCCTTCGCAGGGGTGCTTCCGGTAATCATGACAAAAGAAAACAGCGGTCTGTCCTGAGCACAGGGTACCAGACGTTAAGCCCACTGAGCTCGCGTTCAGTGGTGATTGACAGACAGCCAAGGCCGTTCCCACCGGCTCTCATTTATAGGGCATTTGCGCTTAGCACACTTATCTCGCCCGACTCTCCTCCCTTTGCTGTCTTCCCTCCTTCCCTATGTCCTGTCTCTTCATATTTCTTCCCGTGTATTGCTGATTTTTCAAGGCTGTTTACTCCTTTTCAGGCCCTCACTGGGCATGTGTTATTCCCCTCCCCACCCCCCCACCCCACCCCCGCCGTGTTTGGGGAGAGGTTTATCGGTCTCCTCAGGGCTCTGTGTATTGGAGTTTGAGTGGCCCCTGGTGACACGGGGCAAGCGGGACGTCACTGTCACAGCGCTGCAATCGCCATGGTTTCTCATGTCTGTTACGCCTCAGTCGGAGTCATGTGACCTGCGAGATTTCTCGCCTTCCTCCTCTCGCACTTCGGGGTTTTCTCTTTTCTCTGTTGGGAGATCTCGGGCCCGGCTGTGATCGCAGACAGCTGTCTGTCTGTCTCCCAGCCTGTCTGCCTCGCGGTGCTGTCCTGTCCAACCCCGTATCTTTCTCTTTTCTGGCCCCGAGCAGGTCTCCCCGTCCATCTGTCCGCTCACGCCCCTGGCGTCCGTCCCCCCGTCTCTGTGCCCCGTGGGCGGGGCAGTTTCACGAGGACCGGGATTGACAGCTGTCACCGAGCTCTCGCGGAGGGGGGGGGGGACGAGGGCCGTCACGCCCCCTCAGGATCATATGCTGGGTGTCACCAGAACCCGAAAGGACCAAGGGGCGCACCTAAAAATCACCCCCGCACCCCCACACCCCCAGCCTTCAGCGGGCCCCACGGTGTCCTCTCCCAAAGACAGGGAGACATCCACCCCTACACCCTCCCCAAGCAGAAACACCACCTATCCGGATACACAGACACACCTGTACCATCCACCCAAATATACAGAAACACCCACACCACCCATCCATATCCACAGAAACACCTGCACCACCCACCCAGATACACAGAAACACCCGCACCACCCACCCAGATACACAGAAACACCCACACCACCTAGATAGACAAGTGTGTTCCTTGCTAGAAGCTCTACCCTATTCTACTCCCCCACCCACCCTAAAACATCAGAGCTTGAAGGATAGCCTCTGAAAAACGTTTCAGGTATTGAATTATTCATTGTCCGGACAGAAGGAATAATCTGCCATTTGTGCGATGTGCATGTTGTAATGTGCGTGAAGCTGATCCTACAAGCCAACAGTAGTCTGAGTGAATATTCTGTTTACAGGACAGAGAGAGAAGCAGCCTTACCAGCGCAAGTGAGTTTTGACTTTTCAAGGTGAAAAGCATATTATTGTTTATAAAAGCACTCTAAGTTCAAAGCAAGTACAGCGCTTGAATATCATGTTAGCTCACGGCTGATGTACACATCAGTCAGGTCTAGTTTTGTAGAACATTATTGCAGTGTTAACTGAAGTAGACTAATGTCAAAACCTGATAGTGGGTGAAACCTGAGTCACTCCGTTCTACATTTGCACTGATTTTTGAGGACTATGCAAGGACTTTACAAGCACCTCTAAAAAATCAGTAAACTCACTTATGGGATCACAGGTTCATATTTTTTCCTTTTCTGGTTCACTATTCATATTTTGTTTTCCACACCAGGCTGTGCATTTTCTCTCTGACATTCTTCCTCTTTCTCCTTCTCCTCCCTTTATCATCCCTTTGGGCAGGAGGCAGAATTTTGGGTACCGCAGGGGCATGGGGGGGTGGTCTCAGGCAAGGGGCTGACCCACACACCATGGGCCCCCCCATCCATCTCTGGACAGTTTCTCTCTTCCGTATCCTCCCGACTCCCCGGTCCGTGTCTGGGGACCGCCATGATCCTCCGCCCGACCCGGTGTTTATGAATCCAGATCCGGGATTTCAGGAGGGGGGGGCGGCGTGTCTGAGGGGAGCGAGGCGGCCCCGTCGGACGGCCAGCTGTCGTTTCGGGTTAGCGGCGGTGCGCGGGAGGCCTGGAGATGAATAAATAAAAACGACGCGGACACTTTGTAAAGCCTCATGTTATATGTAAAAGGCCAAACAGATCAGACTGCCGCCCCAGCCTGTGAGCGTGTCCCTGGATGGATATTAGAGAGCCCGGGCAGATCACGGCTGGCCGCGCGTGTTTTAGCCGTGTGTGTGTTAATTGGCAGCTCAGCGGGACGGAGAGGAGTTCTGCCGTAATGCAGAGCAGAGCGCCGCGGCCGCGCCAGGGCCAGGACCCCGGAGAGTGCCCCGAAACATGCCTGTCAGCTGCTGTTAGATCACAATGCCACTGTCCTGCACAGCGGACACACGCTGGCGCGCTCGCGCACTCACACACAGACACACGCGTATACACATGCGCACACACACACACTACATACATACACACACACACGCACACACACATGCACACACACACACACTCACACACACATACACACACACACACGCACACAACACACACACACACTCACATACATACATACACACACACACACACGCTCACATACATACATACACACACACACATGCACACACACACACGCACACACGCACATACACACACATGCACACACATGCACACACACACATACACACACACACACACACACACTCACTCACACACACATAAACACACACACACGCACACAACACACACACACACGTGCACACACACAGGCTCCTGCTCATACACTTGCCAAATCCAAACACAAAAACATGTAAACTAGCATCGCTCCCAGGAAGAAATGTGAAAAAACAGCTGCGTGGTGTCAGCAGCAATCATGATCTCTTACTGCTTGAAAGGAACCAACAGCCAAGACCTGCACGTGTGTGTGTGTGTGTGTGTGTGTGTAAGAGAGACTCAAAAGTGAGAGACAGAGAGCTGAAAAACTTGTTCTTTTGATAATGTGTCATGGTGTACGCCACTGAGAGATTCTATGAGGTGAGCAAACGTCTCAGTACTTAATAATGTACTTGTATCAGTGTGAAAAATGTAGAGGAGATCATATCCCAGACAGAGGCTAAATGTGTCTCCAGGAAGCACTGACCATGGTGTCACGGTGTTGCCATGACGGCGGCAAAGGGGAACTCTTGGTGGCTCTGTGTGTTTTGTCCCGGTGCATATTTAAATGACAGCATCAATAATGGATCTGCCTATCAGTGACAGCGTGGAGGAGGATCAGGGAGCGTGCCATCGCAGCTGATCCCAAAGCAAGGCTTCCGCGGGCAGGCAGCGGACACGGAGACCAGGGCTCTATGTGGGTCAGAGCACTGGAGTGGCGAAGCCTCCATTTTTAATTAAAGACCAGCCTTGTTACCGAGCTCCCTCTGCCACACACACACGAACACACACACACACACACACACACATACACACACTCATCAGCGAGTCACTTCCTGGCTGCATCACTCCACAGCACACCCACACTCTTAGGAAGAGTTCAGGAGAGCCAGCCTCGCAAGGGAAATTGCTTTAATGCTCTTTTATTTTTAGGTCTCATATTTCAATAAAAAATGAGCATGCTTCTGCGAGGAAATATATCATCTGGTTTTAGAGACAGTGTGTGTCTTTGGGCCCCCGTAGGACTCATCTCTGTGAATCATCCCCCTTCCCTCCTTCGTTAACTGAGAGACTGATAGCACAGAGTCCTATGGAGCGATGCCAAGCGCTTATCTTTGTGTGTTCATTGTATCAAAAAATAAAAATAACGGATCACTGCAGTTCCCCACAGTCAGTTATTTGGCTGATGAACCATACAACCCCAAATTAATGATCTCTCACAAGGTTCTACTCTGCATGCAGTTGGCCCCTGTTTCTCTCTGGAAGGGGGTGAAACCACAGAATTTGTCCTGTCGGGAGGGGCTGCGATGTGGCCATCGTCGGCGTAGGCAGAGAGAACGCTTCCTCTGGGGCAGTTTTTCTGAAAGGTTCTGGGCAGCCATCTTGTTGATGTGGGAACCGTGGATCTTAGTTTACCTACTCTCGTTGCTCCAGAGCCCCAGAGTCCCCGAGCCGTGAAGCCTCGGCATAAGGGCCTTCTTGTTTCCCTCGCGGAAATCAATAGACACCAATTGTCATCCTGAGGAGAGGCCGCCTTGCATATGCTTCAGGAAAAGGGGGCCTTGCTTCGTTAAATGATTTTTTTCTGGCTGAATTCTTTCATTGAACTCCCAGAAGAGAGGGGACCCGTGAGTTTCTGGGGTCACCTTGGCATTGCCACTGTCCCCATCCCCTCCCCGCTGTAGTTTTGCCCCACCCCCACCCCGTTGCTTTCCGGCCCTTTCTATGAAAGCATGTCACCACGCCTCCAGGGCGTGTCATGGCTGGGTGAGTCCTCGCTTCCATTTTGTTGTAGAATGTAGAAGTTAAAATGTGAATGAAACACGTCGCTAAGCGTAAGATATCCACCGCACAACACTGGTTACAAACGGAAAATAAATTGTTTTGAGTTGCAGAATGCAAACTGGGAGCTTACTGCCTAACTTTTACGTTCAAAATGTTTTGTATATTCCAGTAAAAATGAAAGATAAAAAAGACATAGAAAGACAGTGAAATGTGTCTCCAGCTTGTTTTTTTTTTGTAATGAGCTGCCTAATTAGTTATTTAGTTATTTGTTAGTCAAACCATGTAGGCGGCACAAAAAAATCTGTATCTCTGGGTGCCTCCATAAAACCTGTCTATGAATCATACCATATAATCCACACAAACTGTGAAACTGACAGCAATTAGTAATATTTCCTGTGAATTAACATCACATCATTTTCTGG
This sequence comes from Anguilla japonica, assembly GCA_025169545.1. Taxonomy (NCBI): domain Eukaryota; kingdom Metazoa; phylum Chordata; class Actinopteri; order Anguilliformes; family Anguillidae; genus Anguilla; species Anguilla japonica. The sequence continues at coordinate 13,941,077 of CM045900.1, read as the reverse complement.
GGCAATTTTGCTGCCAGTTATGTTGTGAAAAAAATGAATCACTGCAGTTCTAAAATTGGCTGTTTACCTGGCGTGCTCTGAGCTCGGAGAGCCTGCAGTCTGTTGTGCTGCGGTCCTCTGCAGCTTGTGATGCCAGAAGATCCGGCTCTCCAGAGATCTGTCCAGGACACTGTGTCTTTTGCAAAAGAGAGACTGACATGATCACCATCCATACAAAGAGAAGGAGATTAGAGAAAACACAGAGAAGTTCCTCATTAGGACAGAGCATAAGAGGCTCAGGCTTCCGGCTGTGTAGGACACTGCAGATTTTTTAAAAAAATTCAGAAATACCTATTATTCCATCCTGCACCTTTACAGCTTACAGCTGTAGGAGACAATTTCATACTATGAGTTCTGTTTATTGGTTTGTCCCATGACTTACCCATGAAACAGCACTACTGCATTCACAAGTGACAACAATAAAAAAAATTTTTTTTTTAAAAACCTAATCCAGTAGTGAAGTACTGCTGATGGCCACTAGATGGTGGTCTCCAGTTGCTAATGTGCTCATGATTTTTCCTTGTAAAATGTCTTCGGATTGAAGTCGTTTTACAGAGGAGGGGTCCCATGACAGGTAGGTCAAATGCAGATCTTGAACTAGACCGGGTATTATAGTCAGCTGACACCAAAATTTAGCGTTTTAGGGCATGTACAGCAGTGGTGGGATGGTGTTGGAAGAAGGACATTTATTTTGAAAAGTCATCCCTACTACAGTGAAATGGGGTAGTGGATCTTCAAGCATTTGAGAACATGGCCATTGTATCATGATCATGAAGGTTATACCATTTACAATTTCCACAAAAATGGGAGAGAAGGGTTCATTTTGTTTTGTTTTTGGTAAATTGGCAAAGAAAATGTTTTAAAATAGAAGCACTGAGGTGTGATTCTCTTCCATTCCTAGAAACAAAGGTTAAATAGAACCAGGCCTGCAGGGGATATTGTCCAGTGAAAGGTATTTTTTTTCATTACAACAGGGGTTTGGCACAGAGGGAGGGTTCCAACGACATATTGACCACCAGGGGGCACTATGGGGTGGAACGCTCAGGCACAAGTCTGGTTCTTTTTTTTGTTATTAAACCTAATGGTGAAGATAATTCTGATGTCTGAAGGTGGATTGGGAAAGGAAAATAAAGAGCCTGAAAAAAGTCAGTAAAACAAGCTAAACCAGCATGTATGACAAATGTATGAAACTTAAACCCATGTGTTCAATAACCTCAATTCATTGAGAGATTGGTTGGAATGAAAACCAGCATACACGGGTGTTTGCCAAGGTTGGGAGCCCCTGCCCTAAAACACTGCAAGCCCACACCACAGCACCAGGACCAGCAGGCTGAACAGCTGGCACAAGGAGCATAGGCAGACTGTAGGTACCTGACTGACCAGAGGAGTCACTACAGAGCAATGAGGCAGGGGCTACCAACCCTCTGTCCCTGAGCAACACCGTGGCCAATTACGCGACAGTTTGATGGACTCCTGGCAACAGCTGCCATTGTCACGGTGTGGATTCCGTCCAGGCTGCAGAGAACACCACAATGTTCCACACAAGCAGCTCACAAAATGTCACGGGGAAGCAGGAGACATTTGTAAATTAAATGTCCAAATCTACAATGATTATTAATCTCCATACCACAAATTCACAGTGCTTGGTGGGTTCAACCAGCTGCAACCGCTCAACCAGTTTTAAATGGTCAAATGTAGGGTATCGTACCTCTGAGCTGAAAAGATTGAGGAACTCTTGAAGTAATGAATTCAGGAAGAGAAATCAGAGAGGAATAAATAAATGTCTTCCTTCTTCCACTCTGTTCCTCTTTCTCTGTTTGTTCTGAAAGAGAGAGTTTCTCAGAAAATCTGGGAACTGCTTTTTACAGGCCTCAGTACACTGTTTTTCTCTGTTCTATTCAAGCACAATCGTAAATGCTTCAGTGATATGACTTCTCATTTTCTGTATTGCAAAACTAACTGATAAAGTCTGAGGTTCAGAAGTTTCTCAGGAAATCGTGCAGTTTTGTGAATCACTTTGGCTGAAAGCATCTACCCAATGAGTAAATTGTAATTATAAACAGGATTAAGCAGCAACAATAATTATACTGTATTGCTGCTCCAAAAAGACATTTTGAAATACAGCTTTAGTTTATAAATAATTTTAACACTACATTATTATAACAAACCACCCGTCCCCCTCCTCCCCAGACAGTAACATGCTGCAGCCATGTTGACTGGAAGTGGAACTGACTGTGATCATCCCAGAGAGAATTTTCACCTTTTTGGTTTCCTTAATTCTGGGGAAAGTAGAGATTATATGGTACAATCAGGGCTACGGCATAATTATATACACACACACACACACATTTGGACAATTTAACAATTTTTGTTGTTTTGGCTCTGTACTCAAGCAAATTGGATTTTAAAATGAAACAATGAATATGAGGTTAAAGTGCAGACCGTCAGCTTTAATTTCAGGGTATTTATATTCATATCAGGTAATCCGTGTAGGAATTACAGGTCCTTTCTATATGTAGTCCCCACATTTTTAGAATAGAAAAAGTAATTGGACAATTAGCTGCTCAGCTGTTTCTTGGCCAACTGTGTGACCTCTCACCTTTTCTGCCCTTGTGCTCCTTGATTGGTTGGAGACAGACGCACTGCCCAAATATTCTGAAGTGGCATCCTCTTTCCTTCAGTCACCATTTCATTGATCTGGAGTATCTGCTGATTGAAAAGTTCGGGTTTCTGCCATGTTACTTTAACCTGTCCTTGCTCTATACATCAGGTGAAGGCAAGGAGGGATATACAACTTCAAGGTTTTTGGACACAGACAGATATTTGTCAGACTCCTTGTCGTCCTGCTTTATCATATCTGAAATTAAGCTGCACAAGAGCCAATAAAAAGCTATTATGATTATGATCATCACTCTCATAATAGCAATTTTAATGAGCAGCACAGCTCTCAAGCCTTCAGCTTTCCAGGGGGCTGTGAGTATCTTCCTTAGCAGAGCCGGTTTTGTTTCAGTGCCCAGCATGACAGCAGATCAGAGGGTGAAAGAGGTGGGGAGTGAGGGAGGGCTTCGCTCATAGGCTCATGGGTGTGGTTATGCACACAGTATAAAATGTGAGTGAACTGGGGTGCAGTCCTTCTACTAAATTGGCACGGCGTAATTCCCCATTCTTTCGCCCCCTTTCTGCTTTCTGCCCCCCCCCCCCCCCCCCCCCCCCCCCACTCCCGCACCACAACGAGCCCAGCAACGCGGGTTGCAATCAGGAATCTGCTGCCTCTTGTTTGTTGGGGGTGCGGTGTGCGTCAAATGTCAAGTTTCTGCTTGTAGCGTGGTGAGCCTGAGTGAAGGGGTACTTCAGAAACAATGAGGGAGAACTTATGGGTCTCTCTCCCTCTATTCCCCTGCCTCACTCTCTACACTCTACCCCACTCTCTACGCTACGCCCATCTCCCTACACTCCTCCCACCTCTCTAAACTCCGCCCCACTCTCTGCACTCCACCCCACTCTCTACGCTCCGCCCATCACTCTACACTCCTCCCACCTCTCTAAACTCCGCCCCACTCTCTGCACTCCACCCCACTCTCTACGCTCCGCCCATCACTCTACACTCCTCCCACCTCTCTAAACTCCGCCCCACTCTCTGCACTCCACCCCACTCTCTACGCTCCGCCCATCACTCTACACTCCTCCCACCTCTCTAAACTCCGCCCCACTCTCTGCACTCCACCCCAGTCTCAACACTCCACCCCACTCTTTAAACTCTGCACAACTCTCTACACTCTGCCCAGCTCTGCACTCTGCACTTTGTGTGTGTGTGCACATGCATGTGTGTATATGAGTGTGTGTGTGTGCATGTGTTGATGTGCGTGTGAGTGTGTATGTGTGTGCGTGTGTGTGTGTGTGCATGTGTGTGTGTGAGTGCATGTGTGCGTGTGTGTGTGTGTGTGTGTGTGTGCATGTTTGTGTGTGTATATGAGTGCAGGACAGAAGCAGGGCCATGCACAGGCCAGTGTCTTCCTGCCACGTCGCCTGGCTCATGGGAGGGCTCCTGATGGAGGGTTTAGCTTTATCTCCCCCAGCTGACAGCTCATACTTTCCATCCATCCTCTTTATCGCTAATTGGATTTGCTATCTCTGCCCCTTCAGTTGCATGATGCAGATGGGCTGTGGTTGTCACCCACACTCCCCGCGTCTGCAGCGGTGCTGTGCGTGCTCCCTACAGGTGTCACACGGGAGCGGTGAACACAGTCGATTTCTGCCTGAGTTTAATGCTCTGATTGATTGCCTCAAGTACAACGCTCAACTCTACTGTATCTGTGGCATCCTGCCAGAGATTTTCAATGCTGTAAACTCTGGAAAGGTTCTTCTTGAATTATTTAGAGCACCACCAATTAGACCTGCCAAACAGGACATCAATATATTCTTTCAATTTATTTCCCCTAGAATGGTATGCGTTCAAGGCACAAACTGTCTTCACTTCTTTTGCTCGTGTAAGCTAGCACTACTATCCTCAAACTTGCACAATAGTCAAAAATCTAGTAGCTTCAGGCACCTCTCCCCCCCCCCCCCCAAATTATCAAATGGACAATTGTCTGTTATTTTATGTAAAGGACCCTCTGAACAAAACAGCCGCTCAGAGTTCCAAAGCCGAGGCAAGGCCACTGGAAAGTTAGGGGCTTGTGAAACATAAAGATGCTGGTGCCCAGAACATACTCTATGGTTTCCATGGCAATGAAAGGCACTTGCACTGCTGTCTCCATAGCGATGGCTGTTCAGAGGCAGTCGCTAAACACTGGCCTACGGAGCTGGCCCATTCAGCTCCAGGGTAATCCAGCCGCGGGTTTGGAGTGTCTGTGTTTTTTGCGTACAAGGGTGATAAAATACATGAGATCTGTCCAGTGATGCTTTCAAGACATGCAGCAGCACCTTTTCCTCTTGACTTTACTCGGTGCATGTTTCTACAAGATTCAGTAAAAGCTGCAGTCTTCAAATGGACGGTTCTTCTCTTGGAATTTTGAAGCTGGGTTTTCCTTTCTGTAAAGCAACATGTTTTGGGCTGTTCTCTTTAGATTTGTTTTTTGTGTAAATGTGTGAACGCTTAATGAAACGCGTCATGAAACACATGCCGAACACATTCAGCTGAACACATTCATGTCATAAGAACCAGTTTATCAACCCACATTCATCCATTTGCAATACGGCTAGCTACTGATTGGACAGGAGTTTATTGAGATTGTAGAAGCATGGAACTTGTTTGCCTACTTGTTCATGCAGTCATGTTTTTTTGCAGAAGGTGTATCAATAAATTTGACTTCCTTGATTTCTTCTAATGGAAGTAATGCCACTTTCTCCCACACCAATTTGCAGAAGATGACTAAGCCTCTGTTTTTCTGGCTCCATGAGCCATCCCTTGAAATATCGTTGTGGAAACACAGAACCTACAGCTGGCCACACAGATGTAAAAAACTGGACCTTACTTTACCTGCTGGGTTCTAAAAAGAGAAGTCAAGTAACTGTGAAGAGGTTGAATCACACTATAAATGATTTTTATTGTTTAGCATCTGCTGTTGAATGCTTTTGTGAATCAGTATTAATAACATTCTTTGCTTAGAGAAGGTCACTGGGGGCAGCAAAACTATGATGGACAATACTGTAGATTGAAATGCAAAATGATTTATTAATAATTGTAAACAAACATTTGTAAAGCTGAATGGGTGCATATTTTTCTATTTTATTTTATTTTCGTGTGGTGATAGTGTGATATCGATCACCGGGGTGTACTTCTTGTTATAACAACATTGTGAGTATTTTTCTTTATGTCTGAAGGGAAATATAATGATCTGTTTCATTTGGACATCTTTCTCTGCGTCTGGTGGTTGTACATCAGAATCTGGACAGTCCCGAACAAACTTGTTTTGTTTTAGGCGATGACGTAATGCTTCGTGTTGATTGGTTGACGGTGATTTCACAGAAATCCACATCCGGGTAATTCGCGTTGATAGCATGCTGCTAAGCTCTGCAACCTGTACATTAGTTTTTGGTCGCAATACTGCAATGCCAGCATTGTCATTGCTTTTAAAGGAACATTTCTGAATGCTCGCTAATTTCCCTTAATTTGGTGCAATCCATATAGAAGGATTTTGGTTATCAGTTGTATGCCGACATTCGACATCTTGGCTGAATTCATAATGTTACCCAGTAATAAATGTTTTTTTATTTGAGCCGCAATGTCGCCGGTTTTAGTAGGCTACCACCGTACTTTATGAAGGACTTTTCTCTGCAGTTAATGGAATGTAAAGTTTTGTAGTTTCGATTGACTCAAGCCGCTAGCTGACAAGAGAAAAATAATATACAATGACCATATCGCATTGTGCTAGGCGATTCTGCACAAATGACTAACTCTGGATCAGTTTAATATTTTTCAAGTATTGGTTGGCCTGAGATGTTAGGACGATCTGATGCTAGATCGTTTTTGGGGATAAATTAATTGGCACATTCTCAGGTATTATTCGCATAGCTACACCAATCATTTGGAAGAATATAGGCGTACTACATACGTCATTGAAGATTAAACTGACAAGTTTATCTTCCAAGAATATTACAGTTGTTTGACAACGTTTCGACCAATCATAAAGCGTTTATGATATTTCTGCCCAATACCATTAACGCAAACCAAGGTCCACGGTGTATTTTGACCGTCAACTGTACCATCCAATCAATATTAGCCTGTTTAGGCGTTTATGACCAATGGTTAGAAGGAACAGAATGAGCAACCACTCCCCCTGATCTGGACAGTGAGGTGAGGGAGAAACTGTAGCGCTTCAATGGTGGAAAGAACGTCATCTGCTCCAAACATTCACCCTGCTAGCTAATTCAACTTTATTTGTTTTATTTTGATACCAAAGCATCTCGCCTTTCGTAATAATTTCATTCTAGCGGGCAGCCGCTTGGCTGTCAAACATGTATAAAAATTCCCACAATCAGAGCAGAGAATTCTTTAAAAGGGAATCATTCGTGTGAAATCCAGCTCTGATTGCATTTTATCAAACCAAATATTATTCTCAAAATAAAAACACAAAATTCATTATCTACCCTGAGAAAACTAGCTATCTTGTCAGTCTGGAGTGGCGCCTGGAGAAGCATTCATTTCACTCCTGAAAACGTGAGTAACGATGGCTAGCTGCTTGCTAATTTTTGCTTGGACATGATGTGTTTTGTCGAGCAAGCTAGCTTGTATAGTTAGCCAGCCAGCTAACGTGGCTAGCTAATTATCTAACTGATGATGTATTCGTGAATGATGTTTCGCTGTTGTTATTTCTAAAATGATTTGACAATAGCAACGCAAAATATGCACACCCTGCGTTTGGAATTTACTGCGGTTACTAGGTAGCCAGCCGGCATAATAACAACATGAAACTTCAGCTAGCTTAGCAATAGCGACCTAGCACAGGCTACAACAAGCAGGCGTCGTGTTTATTTTAGTGTGGCAAGCTACAGTCAATTACTTGCCAGCTAATATTAGCTAGCTACACTGACCAGATGAGATTAGAAAGAGTAGACTGATCTTGTTTTTGGCAAGAAATCGTTTGTATCCATTTTTCTGACATTGCTTTATAGATGTTTTAAGCAGTGAATGCTATCGACACACTCGCGTGTGTTAGAGAGAAGCCTATTGCTATCGGATCGGGCGTGATTAGCGATCTAGCAAGCTACGTTAGCTAGCTGTGTTTGTTACGTAATATTCTATTGTTTGTAGCTATTTTTATAGCTATGTACCTTTTAAAACGCACATTTCGGCTGTTGTAATGTACCACCACGATTGCTAACTCCGTAGCTGATAATAGGGTTCATTTGGAATGCATAAATTGAGCGAGATGTCTGGTTAAGACGGCGTTGACTAATTCGCCCGTGGTTGTGGTTGGCACGCATTGTTCGGACTGTACACTAACCAGTCAGATTATATTATTAATATTTCGTTGGCGAGGGCTACTGTGTGTTAAAGAATGTCATGATGTTTAAACGAGTCACAAACTGTGAAGCAGGACACGTTGGCCGAATCCCTGCCTTTCCAAGGAGTCTGCAAGCGGCCCCCTCCCCCGCTTTCTATAATTAAGATTACAAGGTATAAGCCATATCCTGAACCCCGGGTTGGTTCATCATAGTAGACTAGTCTAGATGTGGGTCTCATAGTGATCTATTTCATAATTCATAGCTAGCTTTGTTTCTAAGACAGTGTCATGATAACAGTGCCAATGAAACCCTAACTAGGTGGCCTGATGCATTGAACTTTGAATATAGGCCATTTATTACATGAGCATCGTTACCTACTAAGTGAATAAGCAAGTAGTCTGGGTTCAAAGTGACCCAGAACATAAGTTAGAAAGTTTATAATTTTGCAGACTTCAAATAACATGATTCAGTTGTGTATTCATAACTTCTGGCTACCCCTCTGAGTTAACAGCCATGAGTAATCTTAGCACGACAGGAGAAACCTCAGATTGTTTTTCTTCAAAAGTTATTTTTGTTCCAAAGGAAATTATGACACTGGAAGGAGAATTGCCATGAATCATGTCACTGATGGCATCCTGTCTCATTAGTAGACTGGAGCTTTCTTTCAGAATTAAGACTGTTGAATGCACTTGTGCCGATTGATAACCATCCAATGCAACAGTAACAGGGCATTCACATACTTATTTATAAGCTTTCTCAACAGTCAGGTCTGTAATGATCAGGCATGAACACCAGTCTCAAGCATTATGAAATTTTGTGGACATACTGTTCTTGCGTATGCAGTGCGTATAGAGGCTGTGTCGCACTTTATGAGGTCCTACAGTTTAAATGACAATGCTTTCTATTTCTGTCATTCTAATTAAACCAAACTGCCACTCTGGTGTAGCCATGTTAGGAGAATGTCTGTGGCCGTTTCTCCTTAGCAATTTTCATGCAGCCATATCTGCCTGTCTCCTGCTGTCCTGCCTGCCTGCATCAACAGCAGGGTGTCAGGGACCAAACGGAGAGTGTGGCCGCATCAGTGAGTGCATCGGGCGTTTATCCGGCCCCGCTACCCTCAGCGCACTTTCATCTGCAAAGAGGCCGTCACCCGCAGGATCTGAAGCGCCAGTGCCAGGTGACCCGGTGAAATTTGCCTCAGCCGGCGCTTAGAACCGGGAGCCTGGGTCGTGTTCAGTTTGTGAAGTGGTTTTGCAGAGCAAAGGTGTGGGGTTGGGTTTTTCAGTACAGAGCACAGCCCCGTACCTGCCATTCGTTGGGGTGGTACACGAGCTACAGTGCAGAAAAGCTGCTTTAACATGTCTAGATGTTGGCATGAACTCAGCTTGGAAAATGGTGGCTTAGTCTGAATATTTGATGATGCTTAGTAAGAACTGTCACTTTTGACAGCTTTATGTAGATTTTTTTTTTTTTGCTGCTCATGCAGAGATGTGTTGAAATTATCATTTGCTTAAATAAGCGTTAGGCCCAACTAATCTCAAACTGCACAAAAGAACTGAAGTGGAATCCAGCCCTGGTTTTCTGAATTATTGCAAGTTTCAGATCCGAAGTTCTGTCCCAGTGACCTGCCGTCCTCAATGGTTTTTTTTTTTAGCACTTCCTCTCCAGCACAGTGACATCATTGGAGATGCAGCCCTGCTCATGGTTTGAGCTCTCCCATGTGCTGAGGTCTGCTGGAGGGCCTTCCTCAGTGGCCGCTGGAGACCTGGAGTCATGCGGTGGTGTAGGGTGCAGAAAGGGGGAAGTGGCAGTTGGAGGAGGTGCTGACGCAAGGGAGGCTACCCCCTGCCACGTACCTGGTGCAAACGAACAGGAAAGGGGGTCAGAGGTTCTGCCCCCTGGCTGTCAGGTCTGGACGTGGTCTAGCGGGTACTTCCTGCATTGTGATGGATGCTTTTAGCATTGGTCACACAAAGGCAGTGTCCTGTCTTTTGATGGATTCAAACAGTCCATCTTAAACCACCGTAAAGTGGCACAGCGCCACCTTCTGTGGTGGAGAGCAGATTTTAGAATAGATGGGTTACATCTGATTCCACCCCCCCCCCACTGTGGAGTTTAGACATCTTTGCTCCCATGCAGGGCCTTGCTCTCCTTTGAACTGAGGTCATTTGCAGCCATAAAGAAATGGGCCTCCATAGGAATGTATCACATACAGGGACACTCCTGTTCCCAAAGATGACCTAGCCCACATATCTGTTCTGACTGGATTAAAGAAATGCCCTTAAATGAAGAGGCTTATTGTTATTTGCTGAAGTTTAATAAGCTAAAGCTTATTTAAGGTGGATTGAAGTTTCTGAACTCTGGTGAAAGGATTGTGAAGGGGATTGTGAAGCTGGGTATTTTCATTTTAGTTGCATGTCAAAACAGCTGAGAGTCTGAAACATTTGTGAGCCAATTAGATTCACACAGAGGTGCACTTTGGGCGTGTCTGGCCAGAGCTGACCTTTGACCTCCTCTTTCCTATGAAGACTTGAGAATAGGCCTCTGACAACGATTAAGTGGATCCGAAGAAGACTTTGAAATGTTGTTATATTCCCCCCTGCCCCCTCCTTGCCTCCACGTGTGTGTAGTGTCCTTATGCTGCAGAATGTCAGGATGTTTCTTCTGAATGCGAGAGGAAGAGAGGAAGAGAAGGAGAAGGGTGGATAAGAGGAGGAGGGCTTGACGAGATGTCAGAGGCGCTGAACAGGGCCAGGACTCTGCTTATCAGGGTCCGTCCCTCCGGCTCTCAGCACCGCGGATCTCCGGAAGCTGCTGACTTGGCGGACGGGCCTTGTGCTGCACGGCGCACGGCGCACGGCGCACGCCACACGCCACACACCACACACCACACGCCGCACGCACATCGCCAGGGAGAACAGGCTCAGTGTTCTCACCGTCGGCACCAGGACCCACGCGGTCCTCCCTCTGCTCTCCCTGCCCGGCGGCGTGTTGGGCAAGGCGGCCCGCTCGTCGGCGTGGCCGCTGCCGGCGCGCGCGGCGTGCTCTCTGAGTAAAGCAGCCTGTTGGGTAAGGCGGCCCGCTCGTCGGCGTGGCCGCTGCCGGCGCGCATGGCGTGCTCTCTGAGCAGAGCGGCGTGCGGCGTAACGAGCGGGCTTGTTTTAGCTCCGCGCGGCGGGCCGCTTCGAGCGCCGGCGAGCGGGGGCGCGTCTTCCGTGACCGCGGAGGCCGTCCGGTCCGGCGCCGTGACGGCGCGTCATGTCCATTACCGCTCACCGCTCAGACCTAATCACCGAAGAGATTCTCTCATAATTAAAAGTGAAATTAATTAAATGACCCCCTCCCCCCCCGTCTCTTCTGTCCCCCTCCTGTCTCCCTGACACTGAGGCTTGAGAGACTCCCAGCCCATGGGCCTGCCGTCCCGGGCAGACAGGAAGCCGCTCCTCGCTCGCTGAGCTGCGCTTTCGGCTGCCCGCTCGGTCCGTGGCATTGTGCGGCGTTTTTTTGCCCTTAAACGCTGACCCCTCTTCCCCCTTTGGCACCCTTCTGATCCGTGCTCTTGCGTGACTGCGGGTTGTGGGGCACAGGCTTGTTTTGGGTTCCTCGCATGTTCCCAGAGGTCACCTTAGGCCCCACCCAGGGGTCCCTCAAGTGGGGTCCTGAAAGGGGTCAAACATTCCGCTGGGGTGTCCTTTAAACTCATGTGTAACATTGCCCAGAGGTCTTAAACAGACACAGATTTTAGATTTTTTACTTGCACGTTATTAGATTTTTGTCTTACACTAGCATAATGCATCCATGTCTCCTGATAACATGGTAATTTGTGTCATGCTGAGCCTTGTTGGCGTGTTGCTGTTGATAATAAATTGGCTAGCTCATTAGCCTGTGCATTAAGTGCATTACCAACAGTCATTACTGACTGAGATTTACTGCCAGCAACATTTGCAAGTCCATGTCTGTGCAGATGCAACATTTTGAAAGTAAAGCTATTCTAGAAGTAGTTTTCCCCAGTTGTGACCAAATTCACTGTATTTTGAGCACTGCAGAATCCTGTGAAATTGATTCAGAATCCTTTAAAATCTTGCATTTATCATTGCAATTTAACATGGATCTGATTTGTTTAGCAGCCATGCAAATATGTTGAACCTCTATTTAAAGGCCTATTATGGAATGTGTTCAAGATTTGTATTTTAGTTCTCAGTTAGCATAGCTAACCTGCATTAGTGCTGTAATGATATTGTGGTTCTCAGTTAGCATAGCTAACCTGCATTAGTGCTGTAGTGATGTTGTGGTTCTCAGTTAGCATAGCTAACCTGCTGTAGTGATGTTGTGGTTCTCAGTTAGCATAGCTAACCTGCATTAGTGCTGTAGTGATGTTGTGGTTCTCAGTTACCATAGCTAACCTGCTGTAGTGATGTTGTGGTTCTCAGTTAGCATAGCTAACCTGCATTAGTGCTGTAGTGATGTTGTGGTTCTCAGTTAGCATAGCTAACCTGCATTAGCGCAGTAGTGATGTTGCCAAGCCTGGCTCTGTTGCTTAAAACTCATGTGAATGCATATATAGTGTCTTACTTCCATCCAGAGTGACTCATTGTGTCTGCTGAATGAATGTAATGTAATATATTTGGTTATATCCGGGCGGGAGCGTGTTTGTTCCTTGCGATGCTCAGCGGTCTCTCGAGCGAACGCTCCTGAATCACATTGCAAGCCCGGTTCAGAGGCTCCGGGCGGAATGTGGGGCGCGTGTCCCGTTGACGAATCCCGCCCTGTTTTTTGGGGGTGAATGGGCTCCTTGTTTGTCTGCCGCTGCGGCTTGCGGTTGCTTCCGCAGAGCAGCGCAGCGCTCTGCCCCGAGTCGGTGCGTTTCAAACATCAGTGACCGGGTCGTTTTTCACGGGCGGACTGGGCCTGTGTGACCCGGGTGTTCTGTGGTCCCGGTCCTGGAGCGCAGTGTGCCCCCGTCCCGCTGACCCAGGCCTGTTCCAATGCCCTGATCGCTGTGCCGCACTGCTGCTCAGTGTGATGGCATCTGGAACGTTCTCCGTCTGCCTGAAACGCTCCCGCCGGGGGGCTTCGGCTCCTCTTCCTCCTTCCTCTTCGTCCTCCAGCGGTGTTTTGACTGGAGCTGGGGGTGCGGAGTTGGACGCAGGGCCCTGAGAGTGTGCAGGAGGCAGACAGTAGGGGGGCAGGGGGTCACCGGTGGCAGTGCCCTGGAAACGGCCGGTTATTCACTCGTCACGGCTGTGCTGAAGAGAACCCTTCCCATGATGCCTCAGGAGGACAGGCTGAATATTCCAGTTTTGTGGTTTCTCCGCTCTGGCACCCCCTCGCCCCTCCTCGGAGAGAGCGCGATCGTGCTGGCGAGCTGGGTGTTGACGTGCAGGCTTAGAATAACTCGGCGATGAGTGTGAGGAGGGTCGCTGATAAGTGGGAGAGGGGGTGACGGGCGTGTGCGGGCGGGCGGGCGAGCGCGCAAGCGTGCGGTTGAGGTGGCTGTTTTTAGGAATGGCTGGAAACGTGGTGATTTTTGGTGGGACGGTAGCGCTTCCGAAGGCTGGCTCATGCGGTGTTTTAACCAGGCGAGGGCCCGGGCAAACGGCTCTGTGTGCTCCCCGTTACCATAACACTCATCCCAGAATAGCCGGCGGATCAGTGTCACCTTGGAGCCGTGATGGCCCGGCGCTCGCGGTCAAGTGCGGGGAAGCCTTTGGAGAGCGTCTGGCGTGCGCTGCTGAGAGAGGTTAAAGGCCCCTTCTGAAGTCCCCCCGCCTGCAGACACCACGTAAAACACGGGTCCGACCCTGGCCTGGACTGGGCCAAAAGCACCCGACCGTGATCGGAACGTGCCGTTGGGCCCCAGATGACGCTCGCATTTGGTCTGTGTGGGTTCTGTTTGCGTTTTTTGAGCGGTGCCGGTTTGACCCCGGTTGCGGCGTCGGCGTGGTTTCCAGGTTTGGTGCTGGCTGCGCGCGGCGGTCAGCAGACCCCCCGCGGAGGGGGGCGGCGGAGTGATGGGAGCACCTGCAGCAGGGCCACACAGAAGGGCCTGTCTCTGATCAGCGGCTGTCCGGACAGCGCTCACCCTTTTACTGCTCCCGGCTCCCTGCTCCGCTCCGCTCAGCTGTCAGAGCGCACATTCTGTGCCTTCATTACATCAGAAGGGGATTAAAATCGGTAATAAAACATGAGTTTTGTCTTAAATGAAGAATTTAGTTAATTTAATGAAGTATTTCTGCTGGAGCCTCCTTAATAATTCATGTATGGTTTGTTTTATAATCGTTAGCTTGCAGGCAAACAAGGGTTTGCCAGGTAAGAGATGAATACCATATAACATCTATAAGGAGTCTGATGAGGCCAGACCACCCTTCAGTAGTAAGCACAGTAAATACAACATGAGACATGTTTGTCAACCAGACCATGGCGGTTAGACCTGTGAAATGCTCTGTGTTCACATACCGGGGGGGGGGGTGGGGTCATGTTCGTCTCCTTTATGACTGACCTGCCCCCACCTCTGTCCATATTGGCAACTCCCATCCACCCCTCCCCCCACCCGTCAAGTCACATGCCCATTTTCCACCCCCCACAGCTCCTCCCAGTTTCACACACTATTCTTTTACAGTCAGTCCATGGCTAGGTGCTCAACGGTGGTGTATTGTTGAATAAAACATTCATTCAGCCATTGGCTGCAAGTGATACAAGTTGTCTTCATCCCAGATCACGCTGGAGGCTGTATGCTATATGCTCTCAGATTCATCCACGATATAGGCCGGCTAATCATTCTTTTCTCGTGTCAGCTTTCTAGGTGCAGGTTGAAAGAAGACTAGGTCAAAACTTAGTATATGGCTGGACCGGCCGACCAATGGTGCAACTTCGTAACTCGGCTGACCAATGGTGTAACTTCATCATTCAGTCACAGACATTCGCGTTCGTTGGGCTGACCCCGCTGTTGCGGTCCAGCCAAAAATGGAAAAGCTTGATGATTTTTTAAAAAACGCGCATGTTTAATACTCTGTTCTGCTGTTTCCTACCGTTAGACCTACTCCGTTGGTTTTCTGTGGTGGTGTTCTGCCTGAGAACTACAGTGGAAAACTGTGTGGTCGGCTTGGTCTGGTTTGGCTCGGCTCAGCTCAGCTTGGTGAGGGTCAGCGTGGGTCAGGCTCTAACCCCCCCCCCCCCCCCCCAGAGCCTGTCTCACTGGTCAGTGGCCGCTTCAACCAGTTGGGCTAAATATAGCCGGAGTGTCACCAGTAATGGCTGTCACATGCGTCTGTGTGGTGCTTAAAGGGACAGCTCGCTTTCTGGGGCTATTTGGTAATGTTGCAGTTTTATTTCATGTTTTTCTTTTGTATGTAGGCCTAGATTGTTTTTGCGCACAACAGAGCTACATTTTATATTTGAGAAGATGTTTCTGAAGACCTGTTGGCTTTGCAGTGGGCCCTTGGGGGTTTGTAGTCTAAAGGAAGAAAATACACTTCTGGTACCTCCAAAGCAACTAGTCCATCGAGCCCTGCTCTGACCTCCACAGGCCCAGAGAGCCCTGTTCTGACCTCCACAGGCCCAGAAAGCCCTGCTCTGACCTCCACAGACCCAGAGAGCCCTGCTCTGACCTCCACAGGCCCAGAAAGCCCTGCTCTGACCTCCACAGGCCCAGAAAGCCCTGCTCTGACCTCCACAGACCCAGAGAGCCCTGCTCTGACCTCCACAGACCCAGAGAGCCCTGCTCTGATCTCCACAGGCCCAGAGAGCCCTGCTCTGACCTCCACAGGCCCAGAAAGCCGTGCTCTGACCTCCACAGGCCCAGAGAGCCCTGCTCTCACCTCCACAGGCCCAGAGAGCCCTGTTCTTCTGACCTCCACAGGCCCAGAGAGCCTTGCTCTGACCTCCACAGGCCCAGAAAGCCCTGCTCTGACCTCCACAGGCCCAGAGAGCCCTGCTCTGACCTCCACAGGCCCAGAGTGCCCTGCTCTGACCTCCACAGGCCCAGAAAGCCCTGCTCTGACCTCCACAGGCCCAGAAAGCCCTGCTCTCACCTCCACAGGCCCAGGTCCTGCCCTTCTCTCGCCGTCCCCTCCTGCTTAAAGAGCGGCTGGCTCATGGCGGGCGTGGGGGGGGGGGGGGTGCATTAGAGCAGGCCGGGGGGGTCGCAGGCCTGGCCTTCTAAGGCCAAGTGCTGATTTTTCCTTTTTTTTTTGCTGTGGAATAACATTCCATCTGAATGCTGCAATGGATGCCAGCTGAAGAGCTTCCAGATTTCAGTCTGGGGGAGAGAGAGGCCGGACCTGCCTCCAGTGTTCCTCCAGACTGGGAACACTGTGGCCTCAAATCTGTGTGTGTGTGTGTGTGTGTGTGCGCGCGCGCGCGCGCGTGTGTACACGCATGTGGATTATGCTGATGACATCACACACCGGTGTCTCTCAGTAGCACATCCTCACGGCTCCTCGTCATGCTTTCCTCTGATCAAAAAGGCGGCTGCGGTCTCTCGTCTATGGTACACACCAGCAGGTGTGTGTGTGTGTGTGTGTGTGTGTGTGTGTGTTCCGTTGGCCACGCCCCTCTCGGAGATCAGTGCGAGAGTGCGAGACACGACAGGGCCTCTCACACCACCGTGAGACAAAAAGTGGAAACAAGGGGAGAGTGTCCCCAAAGTGTGCTACGCCTTATAGAGGAGCTACCTGTGTGTGTGTGTGTGTGTGTGTGTGTGTGTGTGTGTGTGTGTGTGTGTGTGTGTGTGTGTGTGTGTGTGTGTGTGTGTGTGTGTGTGTGTGTGTGTGTGTGTGTGTGTGTGTGTGAGAGAGAGAGAGAGAGAGAGAGAGAGAGAGAGAGAGAGAGAGAGAGAGAGAGAGAGAGAGAGAGAGAGAGAGAGAGAGACTGTCTGCCCATGTTTCTGTCTGTTTGGTCCAGCTCTCGTATGCAGTATGGCATGAGGTGGTGCAGTGTGTAGGTTCTGATGCTCAGATGGTCAGTGCATGTCCCTCAGTGCATGTCCCCCCCCCCCTCTCTC
This sequence comes from Anguilla japonica, assembly GCA_025169545.1. NCBI lineage: Eukaryota > Metazoa > Chordata > Actinopteri > Anguilliformes > Anguillidae > Anguilla > Anguilla japonica. Next base: position 13,924,090 of record CM045900.1, on the reverse strand, counting down.
TCTCTCTCTCTCTCTCTCTCTCTCTCTCTCTCCTTTATGTGTGCTGTGGGGTTCCTGCCCTTTCCAGCCCGGCACAGCAGATCTAAAGCAGGTCCTCTGGGTCTCTCTCCACTGTGAAAGGAGTACCCCTGAAGAAGTGGTGACCCCACTGCTGCCCCACCTGCAGCCATGGGCCGGGGCGGGGTGGCACACAGGGAGGGGGGGGGAAAGGGGCGCGTCGGAGGCGTGGAGCTCTGGGCCATGATGCCCCTAACCGCGCAGGCAGATCAGCTGCTGTCGGGGCGCTCTGCAGGCTGAGGGAGGGGCGCACTCATAAAGAGCTACCGCCCGGAGTCTCTGTGATGTGTGTCACGCAAAAAGGTACTTCTGTAATCGATATTTATAGAGAGAGCTGCTTCCCTGTAGTAGAGTGCGTGTGTGTGTGCACTTGTGTGCGTGTGTGTGTGCGCTTGTGTGCGTGTGTGTGTGCGCACTTGTGTGTGTGTGTGTGCGCGCTTGTGTGTGTGTGTGTGTGTGCGTGCGTGCGCACTAGTGTGTCTGTGCGAATGGTGCAGGCTGTGGATTAGGCGGTCGGTGAAATGCTCTAGTGAGAGATATGGATCAGAGAGATATTATCAGCAGATAATATGACAATGCTAAGCTGTCCCACATGCTTTAAATCTGTTGCATCAACAGAACGCCTTTTTAGTAGGTCAGCCATAATACACAGGCTCTTACACACACGCACACACACTCGCACATACACTTGCACACAGACACACTACCACGTTCACACATACATGTAAACACACATGCACACCTTCTCATTTATATACATGTACTAATATACACACTCGCAAATATGCACAGTAACAAACACACACGCATAATTACACACTCATATGCGTGTATTAAGCAACATGCATACTCCCACACATACACACACAGGGCAGGGCAGCATGGAGGGCACCGTGAGGGAGGGCACCGTGAGGGATCCCTAAAAAGGAGTCCTTGTATGGGCCGCGTGTCTGGATGCGGGACGGCGGGCGCACGTGCTCCCGGTCCCTGGCCCGGGACGGTCCCGCTGAATGAAGTAAAGTCGTGTTTAGAGAGGAGCACTTCATGTAGCTTAGCGACGGTGCGGTGTTTACTTTATTTTTAGAATTACGCGCTCTTTCTTTGGCACAGCTGATAAAAGCGGGGGGTATAAGTCATAAATGCGCCTAGCCGGCCGCTCTCTGAAGGACAGGGCCCTGTACATTTCGTTCTGTACGTTAAGGGCGGGGTGTGGGTGTGACCCCCCCGCCCCCCACCCGTATAGCCCATGGGACAAGCCCTAACCTCCCCCATGCCCTGGTCTCCAAAATCCGGTCTGCGGTCATTCCATAGTGTGGCCCCGCCCCCTTATGCGCCCAGGACCGCCCCCTCGCCCCGCCCCTGAGTGTAGCCTGTCCCTTTAACACAGGCTCACAGTGTTGCCCCCCACCCCCCGGCCCGCCCTCCTTGTGCAGCGAGCTCGTCTCCACAGCTGCTGCGGCGGCTCTGACATCACATGCGTTTGTCTGTCAGGTGGGACAGACGGACATGCGGCAGAAGCACCAGACGCGTGTTCAACAGGAGCTCCTTCCCCGTGCTCTTTCCTTGTAGCAGTTTTACTGTTGAAAGATTTAAAGCTGGTTCTTTTTTTGTAGATGATGCTGATTTAGTTAAGGTGGATGTGAAAACTAGAATGGAAAGTGATTTTTATCACAAGTTATGAACAAATATTAGGTCTACATTCATTAAAATGGCCAATGTTTGTCATCTTACTCGCTCTTGGTCACCCATTTTTGTTCACCGCACGACCTTTTCATGCTGTTATCTACGTTAGCAAACGTTCATGGTGAACATAAAACATTATTGAACATGTCTGGCCTTGCGGGGGGGGTTCTGAGACCAGCCTGTTTTAATGGACGGGGGTCCTGATGGTGCCCCTCTTCACACAACTCGTTTAATTTCCTCCGTCTCTTCTGCCTGCTTCACCTTTTGTTTAATTTCCCTTTCCCTCGCATTGCTGGTTGTAACCTCACTCGACCCCTGACCCCAGGAGCTGTGACCTCACTCCCAGAGTGACACAGTTGTCCCCTTGACCTTGGTCCTTCCTCTGTGATAGGTCCAGAGGCCAGCTCAGGAAAAAACCTCTTTTTTTTCTGACTCACGTCAACGGTGAGAAACCTTTGGTCTATAAGAGTGGGAGACCAAGGTGTTTCTGCTAACGAAAGTTAGTTATTTACCCTGTTATATTTAATGGGAAAACAGGGTTATATCAGCTGAATTTAGTCTCTCTTATTCAAGTGAAAAGGCAAGTATTAATAATAATAAATGTCCCCTGGGTTTAATAAAAAACATTTTTAATTCTCAAGTTTTCAGTATGATAACATACTGAAAAGGTTTCTGAAATGATGGCAAGATGACCCTAGCAATTACTTCAGTGAAAACGAATTGGTTTCCTTGAAAGTAGTTATCATTTGTGATTAATATATATTTAAAGGGGGATAACCAACTACTCAGGCAGTTTTGGTTTCTTTGGTGCCATAAATGGTACACAGTGATCTGCACTTCTCTAAGTAGCATTTGGGATGTGGCTAAATTATAAATCGCAAACTCAGGCACATACTAAGCTTGCTTAATGTAAGCAAGCACTGACCGCTCTGGTCTAGTCATGATGAATATGCATAAGCTTCTTTCCATTTGATGTCCTTAAAAAAACCTTTGAGCTTGGATGGACCCGATGAAAGCACTCCATCTAAAAGTCTCCATCGAGCTGAATGAGCACTTCAACGACTTCAGTTAATAAGTTTGCTTTTTTGGTTAATTACCAACTCGGTTTAATTTGTAAGGGAGCTGTTGAGGGGGTGTTGCTTGCCGTCTCTGTGGTGAATGTGTCAGCTCGTGTGCTGGAGAGGACAGAGACGTGGAGGAGAGGTGGGGGTATGAGCACCTGAGAAGAGGGGTCACCAGGGGGTTCCCCAGTACTGTGAGGTTAGGGTCCTGGAAGCTGACTGGAGCAGCTCCCTAGAAGTGTGAGGTTAGGGTCCTGGAAGCTGACTGGAGCAGCTCCCTAGAACTGTGAGGTTAGGGTCCTGGAAGCTCACTGGAGGGGTCCCCAGTACTGTGAGGTTAGGGTCCTGGAAGCTCACTGGAGGGGTCCCCAGTACTGTGAGGTTAGGGTCCTGGAAGCTGACTGGAGCAGCTCCCTAGAACTGTGAGGTTAGGGTCCTGGAAGCTGACTGGAGCAGCTCCCTAGAACTGTGAGGTTAGGGTCCTGGAAGCTGACTGGAGCAGCTCCCTAGAACTGTGAGGTTAGGGTTCTGGAAGCTCACTGGAGTGGTCCCCAGTACTGTCTGGTGAGGGTCCAGGAAGCTCACTGGAGTGGCTCCCCAGTACTGTGAGGTTAGGGTCCTGGAAGCTCACTGGAGGGGTCCCCAGTACTGTCTGGTGAGGGTCCAGGAAGCTCACTGGAGGGGTTCCCCAGTACTTTGAGGTTAGGGTCCAGGCCTTAGGATGAGATGTGAGGATGCCCTTCTGCTTTGTGTTTATTTGTGGTTATTAAGTTAATGCAGACATGAAGCATGCAGAGACGGGAGCTGTGAGGGAGAATGAGAGAGAGGGTGTGAGAAAGAGGAAGGGTGTGAGAGAGTGAGTGGGTGAGAGAGAGTGGGTGAGTCAGAGAGATTGAAAGTGGGTGTTTTGGCAGGGGTAAGAATCTCTGAATTTGCACTTAAAGAACCCTAAAATTATGTTATTTGAATATTTAGATGCTGGAAAATTTTGAACACTAGAGCACTGCAGTCATCTACAAATGTTCAATGGAAGATGTTACTGTCATAGGTGGAGTCATACATGAGAAGAATTTTGTTCTGAAGACTGGTGAAAATGAACATTGAGTGACCATAAAAATTGTATTAGTGTCGTAAAGGGTAATTGCACCCTAGATCCCTTTTTTGTGCTGTAAACATGTTTGTATGCCTCCTTTTGAGTGAAACATTTTAACCCATGCCGTTATTTCAACATTTCTGAAATATGTTTTTATCTGAAAAAAATTGGTAGAAAACATCTTGGTGCTGCCCTCTAACATTCGTGAAATGCTTTCTGCCTTCCACTCTGGCCCCACCCCAATCGTGATATCAGAGTATCTCTTCACGTCATGTAGATGTCAATCAAGACATCCAGTTGGAAAATTGTTGTTATCCACAAATTTGTCCTTTTTAATACAATGGAATGCTGGTGGCACCTGATTGGCGAGTTTGGTTTTGGCCCAATGCTTTTCAAACTGGAGAAACATGGCGGAATGTTCATAAACTCTGTCATATTCCACCTAAACAGTCCACTAATGGATCATGTAATTGCTGAATCTCGGTTCATATTTGATCTGCAACGCCTTGTTTGACAGTTTGAACTGAGTTTCATGAGCCTACGCTGTACAAATAATATGCTTATAGAATACTTCATGCGAATGAAATACCTACTCCACCCAGCCAGGACGCATTTTTCTGAATTTTGTAGTAGGCGGAGCCAGGCTGAAACTATGAGTGCAATTACTCTTTAAGAATAGTAGTACTTGAACTATTTATGAGTAGCAGAACTGGCTGTGCCTCAGCTTGTGTTCTGAGTGGATAATGGATGTGTTCTTAGTGGATGTGTTCTGAGTGGATAGTGGATGTGTTCTTAGTGGATGTGTGGATGTGTTCTGAGTGGATAGTGGATGTGTGGATTTGTTGAGTGGATAGTGGATGTGTTCTGAGTGGATAATGGATGTGTTCTTAGTGGATAGTGGATGTGTTCTTAGTGGATAGTGGATGTGTTCTGAGTGGATAGTGGATGTGTTCTGAGTGGATTATGGATGTGTTCTTTGTGGATAGTGGATGTGTTCTGAGTGGATAGTGGATGTGTGGATGTGTTCTGAGTGGATTGTGGATAGTGGATGTGTTCTGAGTGGATAGTGGATGTGTGGATGTGTTCTGAGTGGATTATGGATGTGTTCTTTGTGGATAGTGGATGTGTGCTTAATGGGTAGTAGGTGTGTTCTGAGTGGATCACCCTGGTCTTCTTGTAAGCGTACCCTTAGCCTGCGAGACCCTGATCCATTTTGACAGTTTGGCGTATGCCTGATGGATTTGACACATGTAAGCTTCACCTCTGTGTGGGGGTGTGTGTGTTGTTCGGTTGATGTGTGTGTGTGTGTGTGTGTGTGTGTGTGTGTGTTTGGTTGTTTGTTTTAGCGTGTGTGAGCACTCATGCACCCAGTACAGTCTCCACACCTGTGAGGCGGAGGAAGTGCCCCAGTTCTGTTACCATGGAAACTACCCAACTGCCACTCCAAGTTCAGTAACCATGGGGACACATCACAGAGGCCTGGGGGTTACATCACTGTTCTGCCAGAGACCGTGAGCAGGCAGCCTTGCCCCCCCACCCCGGGGTCCGTTAGCTTTTGTTTTCCATACGGAAATGGCGGGCTTATAACAACAAAACAGGATGGGAACCGGAGAGGGTGGGATTTTTAAGTGGGACAGCGTGGGGGGGGGGCATACGATCACAGGCTTGTAAATTCAGCTGCTGCCCCCCCCCCCCCCCCCACCCACCCACACCACACACCGTGGTTTTGCGTGACCAAAGCGCACTTCAAAGGCTCGGCCTCACTTCCTGCTCCGTCGGCGTATTTATATCTGTGTGTGTGTGCGCCAGCTCGCCGGTACCTGGCAGCGCAGCCCCATCCATATGCAGCGAGGGCGTAGTATTTTTAGGCCCTGCGCGCTCTGTGATGCTAATGGGGGGCGCGTGATCAAAGGCAGCCGGACCGGGGGTCCCGGGTGAAGGTGCGCTTTTAGGGAAGTGCCCTGTGTGGGGAGGTGTTTGCAGGTGCTGGGCGGTGCTGGGCGGTGGGGGAGGGTGGGGGAGGGTGGGGTCTGTGTGCTCTGCTGACCGTTGCTGCTCCGCTGTGGGACTGACCCCGTTTCGTTTCCCAGCACGGCGCTGCTGCTCGGAACAATAGGCCTTCCAACTTTTAAATGAGTCTGTAAAAATGCTTTCGGTGTCTGACGCGGGGTTGAGTATCTCCGATTCACAGCCCCGGTTTGGAACCCCCTCCCCGCGCCCCGCCCGGCGCGGTCGGCAGCGCGAGGCGCGGGGAAGCGGTTGCGTAACAGGAAGCGGTGCCAAGCACGTCGCGCTTCCTCGGGACGGCCCGCCGGCCAGCCGACCGCCGCGTACCTGGCGTGCCTGTCGCCATGGCGACGAGCGCCGTGCCCAGACGGTAAGACGAGAGCGTCTGAGCGTCTCCGGAGATCTGACCGTCTGGGTTCACGAGGCTCCCCCCCCCCACCTGCTCCCCCCAACAAGCGAACGCTTTGGCCCCCTCACACCAGAGATGGCTGGAGTCGTGAGCACGCTCAGTGCGCTTCAGTGTGAAGCCCCTCCCCCGCAGCCTCCCTGCAGGCTGAGCTGGGGAGACGGGGCCAGCGGGGGTGGAGAGTGGGGACACGCTCAGTGAGAGGGGGGCAGGGGTTCGGTTTGGGCCCGTCCCGTCAGCAGTGACAGCGGGGGCGCGTGTGTGTAACTGGAGCCCCGGTGGG
>CM045900.1:13865000-13912500 GCA_025169545.1 Anguilla japonica | reverse complement strand
TGGGGGTTAGCAGGGTGGCCCTCTGCCGCTGTGCGACAGGCGGGCTGCAGCGTCCACTCGAGCCCCAGGCTTCAGTCAGGCCTGCTAGGCCCTCCGTATTGACTAAAGCTGAGAGAAACCAGACATGAGCAGCCCGGGTTCCCTCACCTCTCTCAGTGCTCTTCATTAAGAGCCTCTACACCATGAGACCGTTTTGCATAGTAGACCCCCCCAACCCTCTGGCCTCGCTAACTGGTCCCCGAAGAGGAGCCTGCGCTGTTCAGAGACGATCCCGGCTGGCAGATGGGCGAGACGCTTAATTTGTGCGATGCGGTGCGAGCTGTGAGCGCATCTGTCTCCTCTCATCGACTGCTTCCTCGTTAACGAACGAGCGCGAGAGGCTGAGCCTCGCTCAGGAGCCCCAGCGCCGCACGCACGCGCGTGCGGGTGGGCGGGGGCGGGCGGGAAAAGGGGGTTCACTCACAGTTTAAGAGTTGAAGAGTTGAAACTGCGTTTTGAAGTTCTCCGCATTGATGCGGTTTGACGTCGTCTTGCGAGCTCCTCTCTCCGACTCCCTGGGTAATTTTTGGAGAGTAAATTTTGGGGATGTTTCTCTCCTGGATTTCGTTGGATGCTGGGACTTGCGTGCTTTTTGTACCGTCGTGTTGCGGTCGGCGAGGTCGGGGAGCGACAGTGGTGCCAGGACGCCCGAAGCGGCCCGCTCGCGTGCCAGCCCCCTCGCGTGCCGGCCCCTCGCTCGCTCGCTCGACCACAGACCGGCCTACGCTTTCCGTAGCCACAGAGCAGGAATATTAACCTCCCGCATCAAAGGCGATCCACGCACAGATAAAAACCTTCTATTTTTATCCCGCAGGTTTTTCCGAGCCAGGGGCAGATGAGGGTAACTCAGCCAAATTTTCCACACTGCCAGCTTTTCTGCTTCACGGCCTTGCCCCCCCACCCCACCGCCCCCCCCCCGACCCCATTTTGCGGTTGGTGAGCGGTCCTCTTTAACAGGCCAGAATGGCTGCCCGTTCCTCTCGCATCCGGAACTTTCCGCGGATGCCCGGGCTGTGACTGGCGGCTGCCCCAGCGGGTCCGGCTCTGCTGGGGTCGCGTTGTTACGCCTCGCTGTGGAGGCTTGTTTTAAGCTGCTGTAAACGGTGTGTTTTGGGGGCTGCTGTTTGGGGTGACTCACCGACTCCCTCGTAATGGGATGGGACTGCCGTGGCGGCTCCCGCAGTCGGGTCTGTGACCTCGCTATCGGTCTCATCGCCTGTAATTAGGCACTGAGTAATTACTTTTTTAATTGTACTTGGGGAGCTAGGGAGCGGGGTACAGGGGTGACTCCCTGCACTTCAGGGAGTAGCAGGGTGGACACGGGTTGTCAGGAGATGTCAGATCAGACGGGGGGCACGTGGGGGACCTCTTCAAGCTCTCATCTCTGTTAGTGCTGCACTCTTCCTTCAGGCTGTTTTTCCATCCCTCTCTCTCTCTCCATCTTTTATTCTTTCACTTCACGGTTTCCATGAGTAGACCTCAACTTTTGTCTTTCTCTGTGGGAGTCGGAATGCACTTTAAAAATGGAGAAACTCCCTTCTGAAAATCTGTGACAAATGACCCATCTAACTTGACAGAGCTTGAGCAAATCTGCCCCACAATAATGGGCAACGGTCGAAATGGGTCGTTTCTCGTCATCCCTTAACTCTCTCTCTCCCTCCGTCCCTCTCAGGTGGAGCCAGGTGAGTCATGGGAGCGTTCCTGGACAAGCCGAAGACAGAGAAGCACAACGCCCACGGCGAGGGTAACGGGCTGCGCTTCGGGCTGAGCAGCATGCAGGGCTGGCGGGTGGAGATGGAGGACGCGCACACGGCGGTGCTGGGCCTGCCGCAGGGCCTGGACGACTGGTCCTTCTTCGCCGTGTACGACGGGCACGCCGGCTCCCGCGTGGCCAACTACTGCTCCAAGCACCTGCTGGAGCACATCACGGCGAGCGAGGACTTCCGGGGCGGCGACAAGCCCGAGCCCACGGTGGAGGGCGTGAAGAGCGGCATCCGCGCCGGCTTCCTGAAGATCGACGAGTACATGCGCAGCTTCTCGGACCTGCGCAACGGCATGGACCGCAGCGGCTCGACGGCGGTGGCCGTGCTGCTGTCGCCCGAGCACCTGTACTTCATCAACTGCGGCGACTCGCGGGCCGTGCTGTACCGCAGCGCGCACGTCTGCTTCTCCACGCTGGACCACAAGCCCTGCAACCCGCGCGAGAAGGAGCGCATCCAGAACGCCGGCGGCAGCGTCATGATCCAGCGCGTCAACGGCTCGCTGGCCGTCTCCCGCGCCCTCGGCGACTACGACTACAAGTGCGTGGACGGCAAGGGCCCCACGGAGCAGCTGGTGTCCCCCGAGCCCGAGGTGTTCGAGATCCTGCGCGCCGACGAGGACGAGTTCGTGGTGCTGGCCTGCGACGGCATCTGGGACGTCATGAGCAACGAGGAGCTCTGCGAGTTCGTCAAGTCCCGGCTGGAGGTGTCGGACGACCTGGAGAAGGTGTGCAACGAGGTGGTGGACACCTGCCTGCACAAGGTACAGTGCGCTGGGCTGGGGTTCAAATGTGGCCTTTTAGGAAGTGTTTGGGGATCAGGGTTTAGGTTTGGGTAGGGAACATGGGTGACAGGGATTCAGGTTTGAGTAGGGAACATGCCTCTTAGGGATTTGGGTTTGGGTAGGGAACACAGCTCACTGGGATTTGGGTTTGGGTAGAGAACATAGCTCACTGGGATTTGGGTTTGGGTAGAGAACATAGCTCACTGGGATTTGGGTTTGGGTAGAGAACATAGCTCACTGGGATTTGGGTTTGGGTAGAGAACATAGCTCACTGGGATTTGGGTTTGGGTAGAGAACATAGCTCACAGGGATTTGGGTTTGGGTAGGGAACATGCCTCACTGGGATTTGGGTTTGGGTAGGGAACATGCCTCACTGGGATTTGGGTTTGGGTAGAGAACATACCTCACAGGGATTTGGGTTTGGGTAGAGAACATAGCTCACTGGGATTTGGGTTTGGGTAGGGAACATGCCTCACAGGGATTCAGGTTAGCATTGCTGGGGAATACCCTTACTTCACTGGAGGTTGCTCATTTTCAGCAGCAGTAGTCAAGAGTATGACTAACTATTTTGGCTTGGTGAGATGGTTTTAGAGGAGGCTGTGATTGTGGTTTACCTCCCTGTATCTCTCCTCCCTTCTTTACTGCCCCATGTTATACAGCTAATGTTGAGGAACGTAGGGAAGTTAGGCGTGTTTAAGTAAAGCAGTGCTGTTTAGTTAAGAGTCTTCTTTAATGGCAACATTACCTGGCGCTGTCTGTGTCGTGCATCCGTTACATCACATTACTTGCAAATACCACACCCAGTCATGGCCAGGGCAGGCCACTGGCCATCGTGCCACGGATTTCTCTCATTCAAGGTGGTCGTATTTCTTAGACTGGCCTGACCTCACTGATGGAAGAAGCATTATTGGATATTGCATTATACTGGGCATGAATCACTGTAAATGTAGGCCTCTTCTTACATTAAGCTTTATGATGGTAATGTATCATGTGCATGATGATATGTATCTGTATGCATTATGGTGCATTAAGATACCTTACATATTGACTCAAATTACATAAATAAATAAAAGGAGAGCAAAACCTTGTGTTTAAAAAAAATGCACACTCCACTATTTGTCCAATTACAAAGCACACAGTTATTAAAGCATTTTTGAAATGTAAGGTGTTTTGTTCATTACCAACTGAGCACCGTTTCGCAGCTGTGTTGTATTGCTGACGGTCATCCGGGCCTAACATTTCTGTATCTGCCCATGTAGGGACGCTAAGCTCAAGTGATTAGCAACTGAAGAGTTATCACAGTCACAGAAGTTCAGGAGCCTAACATTGGCATAAAACCGTCAGATGGGTTTGGGTAGACAGGCTGCCCTGAATTGCCTCAGTATAGATTCAGCTGTATAAACGTGTGATGTGTAAAGCATGTTTAGCTAAGCTACGTAAGACGTCTGCTCAAATAACACGCTGCTGCTTCCATTGGTTGGCTGCGTTTGCACAGCGATGGATATGGAGCTTGAAGGCTTGTGTCCTGAGAAAGCTCACAGACAAAGATTAAAGTATCCTGAGTTTCGGGTCTTGCACTGGGGAGACACAGCTGCCGTCCTGCAGGTCCGGTGGGCATGCTGGTGTTTGCTGTGTTTCGGAACCAAAACACTTATTTTAAGACTGATTGTATGAAGAGTCCATGCACTCTGTGTGTCTCCATGTTCTAAACTGGCTAATGATTGACAGGAAAACCCCAAAAACCTGCAGGCGCTGTGGCCTTCCGGGCTGCGGCTGTCTCTGAGGGCTGAACACTACCTTACACACTGCGAGTGTGACATCAGGAGGCCTCTCCTCTGGGCAGTTAAAAGCCCCGTCCAAAAAATGGAAACGATGAGCTAATTGTAGGCACGTACATCTGAGTCTGTTGTGACTGCTAATGATATATAACGTCTCACAGGCACACAGAAATACCTGTGAGAGCATGTGTTCTGTATTTAGCAGTTTAGGCTACATGCTAATTGCTACATGCTGGACTTGGGCTCAAGACTAGCAGTGTCATCATCCCCTGGATGCCCTCGGGATGAAAGGGGGAGGAAGTTTACTAGGACATTAAGCAGATTGAGCCAGCTGAACTCCCATACCCTCTCATTGGCCAATAGCTGACCTTTTGGTTGACGCTGACAGACTGCATTGGCTGCACGCGAGAGCGCGAAAGTAATGTCAACAAAATGAGTTCTCGTGGCTCTGGCCAACCTTGTAAAGCAGTCATTACTAGCTCAATGCAACATGGTGAACTATCAGAAGAGAGCAAGTCTGCTTCCCCTCTTATTTGTGCCTCTGTGCCGATATGTGTCGAATTGTGAGTGCGCAGTAGCCAATGGTGCGTCTTTGGAACACAGGACATGTCACAATTTGCGTTTTACACCAATTCACTTGTGTTCTGATGAAAATAACTATTTTTTCCATAATCTGCTCTCTTTCCCACTCTCTTTGTGGTTCTATTGCTCTCGCCCACCTTTTCCCGTCTTCTGCCTCTACTCCTGTGATCTCCCTTTGTCTACATTTCTTCGTCTCCATCTCTCATTCTCTCTCTCTCTCTGTTTCCTGTGTTGTGTCTATCAGTGGAAAGTGGAGTTTTGTTTTAAGTGTTCGGTGTGTGATGAACCCAGAATGAGCAGGAGCAGCAGAGCTGCAGCGTGGAGGGCAGTCGGCTTGTGCTGGACACACTGCGGCCGGGCGGGGAGGAGGTGGGGGGGCGGGGGCGGGTCACTTCAGCACGGAGTGATCTGCTGCTCCCTGCTGCTCCCTGCTGCTCGCACAGAAAGAGCTGGGGCTCAGCCTGGAGTGCTTATATGTGTGTGTGTGTGTGTGTGTGTGTGTCCCGTGTGACACTTGTCCTTTCTCGATTCCAGGGAAGTCGTGACAACATGAGCGTTGTGCTAGTGTGTTTACCTAACGCACCGAAGGTGTCGGAAGAGGCGGTGAAGAAAGACTTGGAGCTGGATAAGTACTTGGAGTCTAGAGTGGAGGGTAAGAAACACACACACACACACACCCTACACTGATACACACACACACACACACACCCTACACTGATAGACACACACACACACACACACACACACACACTCCTGCACTGTCCTTGTCCTTGAGAACATTGGTCTCCTGCCTCATCCTCCCTCCTGTTCTGCTGGCCTAGCTTTCCCTGAGTCCTCCTCCGGCCGCTCTGCTGAGAACCCCAGCGGCGTCCCCCCCCTCCCCCCCCTTCACGCTTTCTTCCCTCCTTCAGCTTTCTGTTTCTTTTCCTTCCCTGTCTTTGGCCCTCTGAGGAGTTCTGGTGAGTGGGTGTGAGTGTACTGAAGCCCTGGGGGCTATGTAAACCCTCCCCCTCTGGAGGAGGGTCTGGGACGCCAGCGTTCGTGCAGCGCTGGGGCAGCGTGGGGCTGGACGGGGAGGATGCCAGGAGCCGCCGCTGCCGCCGCCGCCGCCGCTCAGAGGGAAGAATGTGCTGGCTGAACATCGGGCTGGCGCCGGGCCCTCAGCCCCACCGGTCTGGAGCTCAGGGCCCTCCTTCAGCTCGCTCACTGCTCTCATCGGCACACAGACGTGAGCCTGGCGTCTGCGCAGACCTGGGCCTGGAGTCTGCGCAGACCTGGAACTTGTGTCTGTCTGCGCAGACCTGAGCCTGATGTCTGTGCAGACCAGGGCTGGTGAGATATCACAGTGCTTCTGTAACAGGGCTGGTGAGATATCACAGTGCTTCTGTAACGGTTGGTGAGATATCACAGTGCTTCTGTAACAGGGCTGGAGAGATATCACAGTGCTTCTGTAACAGGGCTGGTGAGATATCACAGTGCTTCTGTAACGGTTGGTGAGATATCACAGTGCTTCTGTAACAGGGCTGGTGAGATATCAGTGCTTCTGTAACAGGGCTGGAGAGATATCACAGTGCTTCTGTAACAGGGCTGGTGAGATATCACAGTGTTTCTGTAACAGGGCTGGAGAGATATCACAGTGCTTCTGTAACAGGGCTGGAGAGATATCACAGTGCTTCTGTAACAGGGCTGGTGAGATATCACAGTGTTTCTGTAACAGGGCTGGAGAGATATCAGTGCTTCTGCAACAGGGCTGGAGAGATATCACAGTGCTTCTGTAACAGGGCTGGTGAGATATCACAGTGTTTCTGTAACAGGGCTGGAAAGATATCAGTGCTTCTGTAACAGGGCTGGAGAGATATCACAGTGCTTCTGTAACAGGGCTGGTGAGATATCACAGTGCTTCTGTAACGGTTGGTGAGATATCACAGTGTTTCTGTAACAGGGCTGGAGAGATATCACAGTGCTTCTGTAACAGGGCTGGTGAGATATCACAGTGCTTCTGTAACAGGGCTGGAGAGATATCAGTGCTTCTGTAACAGGGCTGGAGATATCTGTGCTTCTGTAACAGGGCTGGTGAGTATCAGTGTTTTTGAGCTGTGGGGTCACAAGCTGTCCCCAGCAGGTCTGTGGTACTGCTGTCCATCTCTGTCAGCAGGTCCATCCTGTTAAACTCCCATATTCCTGACTCCGCCCACATCCTTGACTCTGCCAGTCTTCACTCGTGTTCTATAACTGACTCTGTCTCTCTCTAACACGCATGCACGCACACACACACAGACACACACAATTTCTCAACTGTTTTAGCTGTGCTTGCAGTGTCTGTTACTTAAATGCTTTTCCCTCTTACTCTTTTCCTTTAATCACCTGTGTGTCTGTCTCTCTGTGCTTTCCCCACCTGACAGAAATCATTCAGAAGTCTGGAGAAGATGGCGTCCCTGACCTGGTCCATGTAATGCGCAACCTTTCCACAGAGAGCATACCCAACCTGCCACCAGGGGGCGGCCTTGCCAGCAAGTACGAAAGCCCCCTACCGTCCTTTCCGCCTCCTATGACAAACAGGAAACACTCGCTCACATGCGTGCGCATACACACACACATACGCACAAACACACACTTTCATAGATGAGTCATTCGCTTCCATCATAGTTAACCATTCAACCTGGAACTCATTCTCTAAATTAACTTTAGCCTATACTGATTTTGTACCACAATAGCCGCATGTGATGTTTCTCCATTTTATGTAGCGTAGGTGTGAAAGTGCTGTTTCCTCTGACTCATGTCCTGTGACTCATGTTTGTTGCGTGTTCGCAAACCCACTACATGCATTGTTATATTTGGCTCTAGTTTGCTGAATTATCTGCAGGATTTTGTTGAATGAGCATGTGTAAGAGGTCAGCGATTGGAGGACTTGATTGGCTTGGTGGTGGACACTGAGTGAGCCTTGAGTTGAATCATGGATTTTAGGTGAAAGGTGTGTTTGTAAGGAGCCACTGCCACCAATGGGTACATTTGAATATTGTGATTTACATTTTGTAACACGTATTATAATCATTGGAGTGACCTCATTGATCTATTTAAATGTCTGCACACACTGTCATTGTTGATCCAATGGAAGCTGATGTAATATCGGTCATATTTTTTTCTAGCTTAGAAGATTTACTGAGTAAACCATGAGTTGAGTAATTGGGCAGTGTTTGTAGGGGATCACTGAACTATGGTTCTTTACAGTACATTTATTTGGCAGATGCTTTTATCCCAGGCACAGTGTAATAGAGGCAGTGTACAGCCAGCTCATAACAGGATTACAATATTGTACTTTCGATTATTCACATCACAGGAAACATACTGATGAACAGCATTGATGTGATGATGGTTTGTCTGTGTGATCTCACCTGGTGTCTTGTTTGTTTGTGTGTGTATCTGTGCGCATGTGTATGTGTATGTGTGCGTGCGTGTGTGCGTGCGCGTGTGTGTGTGTGTGCGTGTGTGTGTGTGTGCGTGCGTGTGTCTGTGCATGCGTGTGTTCTTCCTCAGGCACAGTGTAATCGAGGCGGTGTACAGCAGGCTCAATCCACACAGAGAAGAAGACGGGGTGAGTGTGGGTCTGGCCTCTGACTGCACCCCTTCTCTGTGTTCCTGTTTTAAATATTTACTCTGCCCCCATGTCCCGAAACGGAACGCCTCCCTCCCCCCTCCACTCCCGCGCACCACACCATGAGACACGCCCCCCCCAAACCAACGCCCGCTGAGCGTTACATCACAAACCCTGTGCTTTGCCAGCGGGTAGCCCAAAGGATTCTGGGAAAGCCTCATGTCCTCTACATTCAGCCAAATCAGAGCCAAACCCAATCAAAACCAATCCAAGCTGTCCAATAACAATGACTGTCATCACGGCACAACTGCTGCACCAGCCTCAGGGGTGTCTCATGATGTCACCTCCTCCCGTAAGTGTATAGAAAATATAGAACAGGGCATTGTGGGATACATGCACGCCCCTGCCCTGGAACCCTGTTGTATATTTGTATGATGTGCTGTGGAGCGAGGAATCGCCTGTACATTGTGTATGTGGAGGCGGACGGAGAGCTTTACTCCCGCCTGTGGAAGTCCATGCTCACCATGGATTTCGGTTCAGTGTTGCCCGTCATGCATGGACTCCGTACAGTAAACGGGCTGTGTGGAGAGAGAGAGAGGGTGTCCAGGGCTCACCGAATCTCTCTCGCTGGCAACATCCAAGAGCCCCTGAAGTTTGCCGTAAACTCAGGCGTTCTGTGTGCGTGTGTGTGTGTGCGAGCACGTGCGAATGTGTGTGAGCAAGCGTTTGAGCTCTTGGACTGTCCAGACGGCGTGTTGTGGCGGGTCTCGGGTTTGCTGTGCGTGAGCAGTGATTGGCTGGGGGGTGGGCGGCGGTGGCGGAGCAGGGCGGCAGATAGCGCGTGGTTCTTTCCTGCAGAAGGGCAGGCGTGTGCGGCGGCTCCAAGTCTTTTCCCACGCTGCATTGCTGCTGCTGTCGCTGCAGCTACAGGGGAAGAGGAGCAGAGGTAGATGTGTTAGTGGTGAAGATGACTAGTGTGTTACACACGCACACACACATAAACACACAGAGATGTACACAGTGACAGTTGTGTGCACAGACATGCATGCATGTGCATGCGCACACATGTGCACATGTACATATGCACATGGCAAGTGTCACTTGAGTGTACACAGGAATGCAGTATCTCTCTCTTACGCACTCACAGCTACGCACAGTCATGCACACACACACACACAGGGCATATTGCTAGCTCCTGCTCCCCCAGACCCCATAGGGTAGACCCAGCGTTATTCCAACATTGCGCAGAATACTGGCGGTACGAGCAGACCGCTAGCCCCGCCCACTCAGATCAGGGGACAGACAGAGGCGGCGGGACGCTGAGCAGCTCTGTGTAGCGGAGAGAGGCGAGGGATCGAAGGGATACCAGCGCTGACGTAAACTTTTCTCCCCTCCCTGCCCACTGTCTAACCCTGTTCACCCTCTGGTCTATGCAGCCATCCTGTTTCATTTGGTAAGTTCTGTGTTCTTTCTTCCTAGTAACTCTGTATCAGTCTTCCTCAAGCTGAGGGTTGCCATGTTGGATATGTCGCTATGTTGGGGCTGATGCCATTTTGGTTGCCAGGTTGGAGACAGCCTAAGTGTGTGAGCTCTTGGTGATCTCTCCTGAAAGGAGGGATTTTCCTGTCTGCTTTCTGTCACTGCTCAGGGCTCTCCCACCGGGCGGGGCTGGTTTATCACTTAGCAGCGACAGAGTCTAAGCCTAGATACTCTCGACAAATACAAATGATAAAGTTTCCATTGCTCATAAATATTCCAAGAAGCCAACTTCCACCCTTCCGCACACAAAAGCACACACACTGGACGCAGTTTACACCCTCGCCACATTGGGATATGCACTCTCACACACCCGTGAGCCTGATAAATTTACACTGTTTCGACTAAATATCTGATGTTGACCAATCAGTGTGTTGTATTTTCTGCCAGAATGCTAATTTGTCTCGTTAGAAACAATGAGGAAACTCAAGAGCTTGCTAATAACAGTATATTTTGGGAATTCGATGGAAGCGCACACTGGTTCAGTGCACTCATTGGCCACGGCGAATGAGGATTTGGCTCTCAGGGTTCTACTGTTACACAGCGTTAGATTCATCCCAAAGGCAACAATGCCATGAGAATCAAATGAAGGACCAGGAGAGGGGTGGAGGGGGTTTTCAGAGATGTACCAGAGACAGGGATGATGGACTGAATTTAGGATGTTTTATCACTTGATTAGCAGTTGAGGAGGAGGGAGCAGGGCAGTGGGGTGGGGCTATTTGTGGTACTTTTTGAAGATGATGTGTTCTTGTCTGTGGATCTGTAAGATTCCTAACAGGAAAAAGAAAAAGTAAAATCAGGCAGACAGGAGGAAGCAGAGAGAAAGCGGAGAGAGGTGAAATGGCTGATGGGATGGCATATGAACAGGAGTTAGTGGTGGAAGGGTTCTGGCTGTTTTGGGATGAGGGGAATGTGTGGTGTGATGTGAGACTGGCACAGATGACTACAACTCCCAGGCACATCACACATGATTTACTGGACTACAACTCTCAGGCACATCTCCCACAAAGCCAGCTTTTCGTTTGGCGGGCATGTGCTAGTTGGGCATCGTGAAGAAAATCTGGTCCAGGCCTGGTCTGACTGCTCTGAAGTAGTATCGCCCTACCCTCCCTCCCTCCCTCTTTTGCGTGGAAATTTCACTGATCTGAAGTGATGGCTGATTGACTGGGTGACCATGTGACTTTGGCCTGTCCATGTTACAGTATATAGATCAGATGAAGGAAGGGAAGAAGGATGTAGCTAGTTTTAGGATTGGACCTCGATGTGGGTTTATCGGGTGATTCGCTTGTTAATGTAGGGGATTTTTTTCAGCATCTTTCTCTGTGTGTAGATTTTTTCAGTTAAGTTCCTGAGTGCGCATAATTGACCTGAGTTGTTGCAGGGAATGGGGGGAATCTCGGGGGCTTTGGTGTGCATCTCACTGCCCCCTCACCCGGGCAGAGGGTGCCCCCCTGGCGAGGATGGGACTTCACAAGGCAGGCGGTCGGGTGCGGGGCCGTTTGCACCCCGCTGTGGCTCCGCCCTCCTCAGTCCTACACAATGTGCACAGCCTCCTGGTGCCCCATCCCCAAACGACAGCCTCTCCCAGACGCTCCCGTCCCGAGGTCTTTGAGACGCTGCTTCATTCAGCCTCCTCCCTGCCCCCCCCCCCCCCTGCTCTGCACCCCCCTCCCCCCCACCGTAGCTCTGTAAGCCCTGTGTTTTACCTGGTCTGTCCACTGACATTGGGGTCTTGCATCAGGACGCAGAGGGAGATGATGATGCCAGCACCACCACCCACCTGATGGAGGCGCTGCGCCAGTTCCGTGTCAATCACAGGGGCGAGTGCCGCCTCCTCCTGGAGGAGGCCCTGTCCACGTACCGGCTGCCCTGCGAGACGGGGTCCGAGCGGCCCGCCCCCGACAGCGAGCCGCCCCCCTCGCCCCCGCCCTCGCCCGCCAGCGAGTCCGAGGAGCCCAAGGAGCGCCCCGAAGACACGGATCCCCGCCCCCCCACTGCATGACCTTTGACCTTCCACCCCCCTCCCCCCCTTCCTCCTCTCCCTCCAGCCCCGCCCATCTCCCTGGGATTCCAGTGACTTCCGCGGCCACAGGGCCTCCTTGTTACCTTCTCGTTCCAGTGCAGGCTTTTGTTTACGGTGTCCCTCCCGGTGGAGGAGTGGGGAGGTGCTGGGGAGAGGGGCGAGTCTTCGCCCCGTCTGTCTGTCCAAAAAAAGTTCAAGTCTCAGTATTTGGCCAAAGGCTCTTGAGACCACAGCCAAAGGGAACAAATCCAGCTAAAATAAGAGATTCAGGGCTTATAGTTTAATGCTCTATTTACTCAGGGAAATTTCTGAAACGGTGACAAAACAGGGAGGAGTGACTGAAAGATGTTTTGAAAGTATTATTATTATTTTTTTGTCCTTGCTCAAAAATAAGACCAGTGCAAATGACCCGAGCTAGCCCCATTCACAATAAAAATCTGTACTGAACCGGTAATAAGGATGAACTTGGCCTAAGTCCTGCGTTGACATAAATTTTACTCTGTAGATTACTTCTGCTATGTAGCTTTCCATCTATATACAACAGAAATGAAATTGTGCTTGTGACCAAATGCAGACAAACTCTTATTATCTTGGTTGCCTTGCAGACAAAATTGGGAATTTTAAGTTGGTGTGAGATTTATGACTTATGCGACATACAGTGTAAAAGCGAGTGTTAAAAATTGAAACGAAACCCAATATTAAAGGGATGGAGATGTGAAGCAATGGGATATTAACTGCGTTCATCTGTATTCAAGATGATGTAGCACAGCGTTACACTTAAAGAGTCTTAAAGAGTGTGTATTCTTGAGTGAGAAGGGCATATTAAACACTCCTTAGACAGCATATATTGAGCAAATAAGACTAGAGATTAGAAATGCATGAGATGACCAGACAGGCACTCCGTGGCTGTCCTTGTGACCACTTATTTGTCACTGCAGCAAACTCGCTTCCCATAATGCAGTGCACGTACACAATGCATCCTGTGTACTGTCGTCTCCTGGCAAGTATTAATACCGCGTACGTCCAGTGTGTGCTGCTGATGAGTTTAGGAGCAGGTCTGTGTGTGTGTGTGTACACGTGTGCGTGTGTATGCGCCGGGTGTGTGGAGGTGTGGTGTTGCAGGTGTACTGAGGAACAGGTGGTGTGGAGTTTGGCCTCTGTTAGGTTCATACACAGCACGGGTTGCAGTGTGTGCGGCGTGAAGCAGTGTGTGCATACCCGTTTGCGCGGTGCTGTGATTGGCTGATTGTTTACGCACAGCGCTCTGGGTAATCCTGGAAGGGCGTGGTCTCTGCCCACATGTTTCTGCACAGGGCGAGAAATGTTGCATCTCTTATGCTTGTGTGTTACTAAACTGATAAAACCCACTCAGTATGAATGTTGTTGCAGTGGTACCAGAGTCACTCTTGTGTCCGTGTGCGCATAATAAATGTTGACTGGACATTGCTGTAAGGCTGTATTGTACAAGGGAGTAAAGGCTGATGATAAATGCTTAGTGAGTATAGGTTTCCTAAAGTATGGCTGAATTTAGGAATAGATTGATATTTTGACTTGACAGAAATTGTGAAAGTTGTGTTTAATGCCTCAAATCTGAGTTCAGATCTGAGTTTCTTTCGACAACTGTTCTGTTCCTTGTTTTTTCTTTTGCCAACTGCACCTTAACGGTTGTGAAGTGTTTCAGTTGTGTTTCGAGCTGCTGTGAAAATTCATTTTTTCTGAACGAATAAAACTCATCAAACAGTGAAGGTGTTGTCAGGTCTTCATTCTCATGTCTCTGTGTGAATAACACGGCGCTGCAGCTGCATTTGGTTGTGAAGTAGTACACTCCCGAGATTGAAGGGACCTTTTGGACCCTCATTACTCTTTAAACCTAGCTCCTGACTTTTAATTTGACTTCTGCCCCAGGTAAGGCAGGTAAAAGGTCAAAGGTCTACAGGATTCCCAGAAACATTTTCCATTTGTGTGAAAACTGTAGACAGTCCCTGTCCTGCTTGGTCTTTGCCTCCCTGCGTGTGGTTCTGCTCACTGGACGGGCGGTGTTTCCTTTGGGCAGACTGCACACTCAGTGTTCACAGGGTGTATGGTGTTTGCCTGGCTCCACCCATTTCAGCCCGCCAGGTTTTGGGTGGCGCGGTGCTTCTCAGGAAGGCGTGGGTGTGGCAGAAGTTCTGTCGGGTTGGCTTGGTTGGACCGGGGATCTACGGGCCATTTCAGCTGCCCCCCCACACCAAACCTCTATCATTCATACAGCTCAATTTACTTTCCTCTGATCCAGTCACTTTTTTTGAACTTGTTTCAATGGGTAATGTTGTAAATAGTTGATCATAAAGGAGCTGTTTCACTAAACGGTGATTGGCAGTAATGGCAATGATATCTCAAGCTCTTCCTCCTGCTGTTTGCAACTTGTCTAGAAAGACAGACTGCCCCCAGTGGCCCTTGAGTGTAATTGCAAATTGCTCCTCAGTTCTTCATTTCTCTCGTTCTTTTCTGGCTTCACTCATGTCACCCCCTCCCTCCTCTCTCTTCTGCAGAATGGCGGCGACTTGGAGGATCCCTGGTAGCTCGAGAGCCCAAATGTATTTGTCCCGAACCAAGAATGTCCTGAAAACATTAACACAGAAGACAACTTTTTTCACATTTTTGTTTCCTTTTTCCATCCTCTGATACCAAGAGATCAATAGGACCATAAAATTGTTTTAAAAAAACAATCGAAATGACACGACCCAAAGGATGGCAAATTTTTTAAAGGATCAGAAGAGGAACTGTAATGTAATGTTAGAAATGGTCTAAAAAATGAAACACTATATAATAGAGAAAGTATAATGAATTTTTACCTTTTTGTTGCGTTTTTGTGGGGGGTTTTTTCTTTCCAAATTTGAGAAATGGACAGCCTGAGTGAGGAGCTGTGGCTGCGTGCTGGCCTGTGCGGAATCCGGTGCGTTGCGGTGTTTGGCGGCTGCGGGTGGAAGGGACACACACTGGTCAGCGGCAGCCTCACACTGGTCAGCGGCAGCCTCACCCTCGCCCATTTGGGACGGGAAGGACAGTGTGGGGGTGCGCTTGGCGAGGGGGATTTGGGACGCCGCTCGACACGCGATGCTAGCCTCCGCGTTTCTCACGCGGCTCACTGGACAAACGCACGTAACGCGCGCGCACACAAAGTGTCTGGACAAAAAGGCTTTACTCGTTCTGGAAGGTCTGAGGTTGAGAGATTTTGCACCTTTTCCCAGTCCAACACCCAAAGCCAGACTTGGAGGGAAGACGTTATAGCATCGAAACTGTTTCCTTCTTGCAGGTTCTTCTCTGTCCCTCACGCTTTTTTCCTGCTGTTTTCAGAGAAAATAGAATATATATGCAGATATATATTTTTAAGTTCCCATTTCGGTTATTTTCTTCCCGTTGTCAGTTGTGGCCTACTGTGCTTGCTGTAAGAAATATAAAAAATTTAAAAAGGAAAAAAAAAAAAAGTTGACTGTGTTGAAAAGTAAAGAGATACTGTAGAGGGTGTGCTGACAGTGGAGCGGGCTGTGGCATCTACATGCTTGTGCACAAACCAGCAGCCCACAGAGCCTCGGGCTTTCCTGGCAGAGTGGGTCTGAAGCAGAACCTCCGATTTCACCCATCCTTTCGTAACGTTTCCCCCCCCCCCCAAGTATGTGCTCCGCTCTTTCTGCCTGCCCCCACGCAAAGTAGTATTTTTGCATCACTTGCCTTTTTATTTTTTTCCTTTTACAAATATTGTAAAGTTGTGATTTTGTTTAACAGTGTTTTTTTTTTCTACATAATGAATTTATTTTTAAATGTTTTTTTTTCTTTTCCCGATGCAGAGTATTGTGTGTGATGTGGTTGTTGCTTGATTTAATTTACAACACCCAAGAACACTCATTTGACAACATTTTCTTTTCTTAATATTTAAAACTGAAGGCAATTGATTACTGAAAAGAAATTTAAAAGAAAAGTGTTTTTACTTTGTAATTCTTTAAGTGGATGGGGGAGTAGGCTGCAGTGGGGGGGGGGGGGGGGGGGGGTTATGGGCAAGTCCATGGCAAAGCGCATGGTTTTCTGAGATTAGAGACGACATGGTACAGGTCTGGTTGCCATATGATTATTAGGTACTACTTGAATACTCTCTGTGTGGTTTCTATATTTTGCAGTAAAGATTTTTATGATTTTTTTCTGTGCATGTTGAGTTGAGGTTATGATGCTCAAGGGAAAGGGGGATATTTAACTTCATAGCAGATGCTGGGATTTTGGGGGGAGAACAATGAATGTATTACACCTTTATACAAATAGACATGTAGTGGAGGCCTTGCAAAGAGCTCTTTTTTGACCTATTGGTTGTTGACAATACTTGCCCTTGTGCGTAGTTTCAAAATGAGTGTCTATTTGGGCTTCATTGAATTATGTTTTAGTATTATTTTTATTTCATTTTGTTATTTTATTGTAGTTCCTTCCCCCTAATTGTACACTTCATCTGTAGCAGTTTGCTGGATTGCTTCCTGTGATAATAAATGATAAAATAATAATTTGATTACATATGAGAATATTAATGATTTAAAATAATAATTTCGCGCTTTAGTGCCCGAGATCACTCGCTCTGATTTCTTTTGTTTTGTATATCTACAATTATTGATATATAGAATAATTATTGCAACAATATATTTTATTTATTCCTAGATTTTAGCTTTGAGAAGTGGTGTAAATGGAGAATGGGGTGAGATGTATGCGGGTGTATCTTGGCGTGTACTGCCTCCCTTGGTGGGAGCTGTTTGGATCTGCAGGTTTTTGTGGGTGGGGGGGGGGGGGGGGGGGGAGGGGGGGAGGGCGTGTATAGGGGCCAGCCATGGGCCCTACTTGTCACCCTGTGTGTTCACCTTAACTCCCTGTACTGATAGTTCCCAGTATGATATTGTGATGTCTCATACCATACAGTGAACATAATCACCTTATCTTCAATAAAGGATTGCTCAAGATGGCTGACATAATTATGTTCTTATTCGATTTCTTTCGCCGGAGTTTTGGTTGTCTCGCCGCGCCACATTCTAGACTGTGTGCTCGGTGGATATCAGTATTGGGCTGCGTTTTAGGTTCACGGGATTGCCCCTCCTTTTAACCTATAATGTAACTATTTTATTTATTTTTTATAATTAAGAACCCGCCCTGTCGTATTTCATTCTGATTTAGACCTACTTGCCATAGGTAGGCTATTACTGGCTAACCATAAAAGCTACTAGCATAATAGCATTGCAGTCAGCCAGGGTTACTTTACAGCACTGATGTATGTAAACAAAAATGTTTAAACAATCATGAAGTCAGTTCAGTGTGAATTTGCTCAATTTTAGCCAACAAACCTTAGCTTCATTAACAGTGTTCTGAGTAATCTGGCCTGTCTGTACAAGCATACTGGTAGCTTGTTTATTTGTTTGTTTATTTTTTATTTCAGTGTCTTACACCCCATAGGGTTCCCAGCCCATATGAGCTTACAGGACACTACTTGTTATATACATGTGAGTCAAGTACATTTATATTTTACTATTACAGTTGCATAAGCAGGATGAGAGTCTAGACACAGTAGACATCCAGATTTCACATAATACCTGGTGCATCATTGCGCACCATAGGAAAATGAAAAACAAATTAAACTATGATAATTCAAATATACAATACACTTTTTCTACGATCCCAGGCTTTATGAATAAATTGAGCAATATTAAAGACGGCCATTCTGAAAAACCATTCATGCCAGTGTTCATCATCTAGCAATTTTAATTGTAGCATGTTTTCAAACTGAAATATAACTTCACCAAACTAGCGGCTTGCTTCCAGCTGTAGAGCCATTGCATGTTTATTTCAAACATCCATTTTTGATTTCATAAACAACAATATTGCTGGCATCTACTTTAAAATTAATTGAATACGTTTAATTTCAGAGACAGCTACGTTTTATTTATTTTACTGAAAATTCAGGTATGGCCTAACGTTTACGCTTTTGATGGAACAACTGTTTATGATTCTTTGAAGACGTAGACGTGAGCAGCCCTACTTTTAATATCTTTCTCAAGTCACAACAAGCTCTCTATATCCGACCGTTACACTATACCGCCGCAAGTGTATTAAAGGAATCACAAGAAGTCTTTCAATAAAGCTGTCATTTTAGTGGCCACATACGTCATGGCCACAGAACTGTGACGTAAACCGAGAACTGGGATATCCGGGCGTGCGCTACTAGCGGACATGTACAGGAAGTGTTTGTATCATAGCCAAGCTTCTGTCTCCAAGCCATTAAAATATAATTGCTGAGGTAAATCAGCTAGATATCATCCCATTTTTTTATTTTTTTTTTTTACAATACATCTACTATAAAAGCCGGTCAACCGCTTTCATCTCGGGGAATGAGAAAGCATGTCGCTCCACCTTATTTTGTGCGGCAAAAATCCATCTGTCGGAAGGGTACAGTAGGCCTACAGTTTTGACATAATGGTGACTATATTAATGGTAGGCTAATGCAATAGCCTCAGACTGGCAGCGTGAAAATTGTGAGTAGTCTTGACAGATCCCCATATTTTAAAGGGATATTTTTGAATTAGCCTAATATATTCATGGTTCTTCCAAAAACGTGACGACACGCAGATTTCTATTTAATTGGCCAAAAAATGTGCAGTGTACCTCAAGGAACCACCTGTCTTTCCAGTGATTACGCCCACTTTCTTGAAGTCGTCCACAAGTCATTAAAACTTATATGATAGATCGTTATTGGTTGTTCTTTGCTTAGCCTACTGTTATCGCATCAAGTTATATTTAGGTGATGGTTAAAAACAGTTATCATGATACAGATTGACATGGCTAGCTTATTATCTAGGCGTTCACAACTCCCCCCCCAGAGAGAGAGCGAGGGAGAGAGAGAAAGAGAGGGAGATTGTACTCTGAACCCTGCAAGTCTCTTTAAAACGCACAGGGAACACGGACCGGTATTGTATTGTTCAGGAGAGGGAGCGCAGAATAAGGTCTGATTCTCTTGCTGCTAGAAGTAGACAATTGGGAAAACACACAGCCTCACGATGACAGATGAGAGACTGAACAGCACATCGGTGGAGATGAAGGAAGGTATCTGTAACGAGGGGCTCCAAGTAGATGATGACGAGGAAAAATCTCATAAAGATAAAGGAAAAGGGGAACCAAGTTCGTCCCTGGTCCTGTCACCGAATGAAGAGGACAGCGCCTACAGACAGATCAAGCCGTATGCCGGCATGCCTAAAGAGGTTCTGCTGATGTATTCAAGCCAAGCCCGCTATCGCCTTCCCAGGGAGATCTTGTTCTGGCTAGTGATGGCGTCCACGGTCGCGCTGGTGGCCTTGACCATCGCGGTAATCGCCCTGTCACCAGGTTGCCTCAGTTGGTGGCAGTCGTCCGCAGTGTACCAGATTTACCCACGTTCTTTCAAGGACTCCGACAATAACGGCGTTGGAGATCTAAAAGGTAGCAAATCACTCTTTTGTTACTGGTGCGCGTTTCCCCACCTTAAACATTGTTATTAAGAATGAATTATTTTTCTCACTGGCTTTCTCTTGATATAATATAAGTTCATAGTAGTATCGCTGCGTTATTTGTAACAGGACTATTTGCGTGCAAGGAACAGAAATCATTGACATAAGTCATTAGCACTAAGTACTGGTCAGAATAGTATTATACACGAGCTCTAAATTGTTCTGAATTTCACACACCAACGGTTTTATAGGTCTGCATTAGCTGGTTGTAAAAGTCTGTCTCCAAACAACCCTGTTAAAAATCCTGGAGGAGAGAGAAATGGAAGTAAATAAAGCCTGCGTTTTTTTAAAGTTAGAAACCATCATTCATTAGTTATAGGCTATATTTCCCAAAATCCTCTTATATTACAGTGTGATGATTGAATACAGAGAGGTAGGCTATTTTTCAAGCTTACGTATTGCCTCCACCTTAAGTCATTTGTATTTTTGTACAGTAGTTACTGTGGTCAACCAGATGCACACATGCAGTATAATTAACCATGTCAGTGTTTCCCAGTCCTGATCCAGCTAGACCAGGCTGTCCATTGCTCAGCATTGATTGACCTCATGCCCAGTTTATGGCACGACTTCGATTTTACCCAACAGGAATCTGCTAAAAGCAATTTGTAGAAGAAATGTGTAATATAAGGTGGGCTTGTATTACTAAAGAGATCACATTATTTCTGCCTTATTTGTTCATTCATACTTGCTGAATTGGTAATACAGTGTGGTTACATTAGTGATTACAAGGAGCGTATTGTTCAGATAATTGCTGCAGGGCAAAGACCAACTGAACAAGTATGCTTAATAAGCAGAATCAGTTCTGCCCTAAATGTGTTTGCCATATCAATAATCAAGTACCTTTATCTTTATTGATGTACAAATACATATCTTAGTACACAAATCAATGCATCTCGCACCCTCTCCCTGAATATGAACCGACCCAACCCAGAATACGGTTGTTCACCAGGCTCAGGACTGAGAAACACTGAATTCTGTAGTGTGCGGCACGGCACAGTGCTGTAACGTCTAGAGTGCCAGCCAATTGCAGTACCTAACGCTGTTCCACCCACGACCAGGTATCAGAGAGAAACTGGATCACTTTGATTACCTCAACATCAAGGCCATCTGGATCAGTCCCTTCTACCTGTCGCCCATGAAGGACTTTGGGTACGATGTGGAGGATTTCCGGGACATCGACCCCCTGTTTGGGACCATGCAGGACTTTGATGACCTTCTCAACGCCATGCATGACAAAGGTAAAGCTCTGAGTCTGTGAAGCTGGGGTTGAGAAACACATTGGGTTTGCTGTGATTGGGCTCTTCCCCCTCTTTGCTTCCACCATCTCCCATTCCAGGTCCTTAAATTGCCTCTCCCCCTCCCCCATCGCAGGGCTGAAGCTGATAATGGACTTCATCCCCAATCACACCAGTGACAAGCATCGCTGGTTCCTACTCAGCCGAAACTACACAAGTGGCTATGAGGACTACTACATCTGGACAAACTGCACACCCCCTGTTCTGCCAAACAACTGGGTGAGCGGACCTGCTCTGGAGATGCAGTCACTGTGGTTGCCGTGGTGATCTCTCCTCTTGTTGCATGTCAGTCTTGTTCAGTTGATAGACTTGGTATTCATCAGTTAGCATCTGCCATTGGTGGAGGAGCATAGCACATCCCAGAGGAAGGGGCAATTAACTCAGAAGTACCATAGAATGTTTTATTTCCTGGCGTAGCATTGTCTCTGTGGTGGCTGTGCATCTGTGACCCCCTGCTTTTGTCCCTTCAGGTGAGCGTGTTCGGGAACTCCTCCTGGACGTACGATGAGGTGCGGGGGCAGTGCTACCTGCACCAGTTCCTCAAGGAGCAGCCCGACCTCAACTTCCGCAACCCGCGCGTCAAGCAGGAAATGAAAGTGAGCACCGCTTCCCCTCGGCACGGTCCGATTTTAGGCCGCTGCTTCCCTACTATCCGAATGACTTGCTTGTTTACTTACCTGTGCCCAGCAGAACCGCCGGGCCTGCCAGTTGGCGGTTGCCATAGAGGTGGGGGGGGTTATAAACACTGCTGTGTTTTGGGATGAAAGAGAGCCGCGGATGAAGGACAATGTGGGAGAAGGGGAATTGGCCAAGGAGGCATGTGATTGGGTGACCCTCCCACTCCCTACTCCCAGGTCCCTGTTTTGTGTGTAAAGGGAAGAAACACAGAGAGCCAGTCACACAGGTGACACAGAAAGGCCTTTATGTCCCCCAAGCAGGGACAGTAATCCTAGCCAGGGCTCATCTCACGGCTTGGCATTCCTAGGGGAGGATAGATATGGGCGTGGCCACAAGGTAACCAACCCCCTCCCTCCCATCACCTCTCTTTCAGGCCAGAACTCAGCTGGAGGGGCAACAGTGTCCTCTTGCTGAACTTCATGTTGATTTTGGCTTTTCTACTGAAAGCAGATTGTCAAACAGATTGTCAACAGCCTTAAACACAGCTTCCTATGTGTTGAGTGTTAATGGAATTTTTTTGGGTTGCTGACTACATTTTTTTATTTGTTTTGGTCACTGGCTCCATTGTTACTGATTATCTCCTGGAATCTCCACCTTTTGACAGGCGGTCTCCACAGGAGTACAAAGTTCAACAAAGAGCAGGAAAACTCACTTGGTCTGCTAGAAGAGAGAGTTTGTGTCAGACACATAATGGGGGGCTTGTTTTGCATTGCTTGGGCTGCCAGAAAACGAGGAAGCAGCCGGACACACACACACACAGATGCCACCAATGCTGTCTCTGTAGTACAACTTATTCACATGCAGCATTGGGTCTCATTCTAGAAATGATGGCCATCTGAAGAGTTGAATTCTATCTGACAGGGTATTCTTCATTGCCCCACATTACATATGAGTGTGTCCTGATCTGTAGATTCATTACGGTGCAGTGTAATATTGCGCTAAAACGCTATGATAAAAGTTTCATTTGTCGCACCGTCCAAAGGGGTGATGCTAATGCTCTCTGGCGTTGAAGCTAATTCTGTGGTTCCCTCTCCTCTGCCGGCGTCCAGGACCATCATCCAGTTCTGGCTGGACAAGGGTGTGGACGGCTTTCGCATGGACGCCGTGAAGCACATGCTGGAGGCGAAGCACCTGAGGGACGAGCCCCAGGTGGACCCTAGCCAGCCCCCGGTGAGATAAGACACACCCCTCTCCAGTCACACAAATGGAGGCCCCTCAGGTGCTGTGTCCAGCTAAAACCACTGGGTGCACCAAGTGAACATATTACAGATCTGTGAATGGACTTTAAAAGTACATATATGATTTTATAATTATCTGCATGCATAACAAAGCTTGAGGATCAACTATGTATATTTATGTAAAGCTTGGCAGCCATTGGAAAACTACTCATCAGTTAGGCACAACGCTGTCACCGGATTGGCGTAACCTAAAGTCCAGTAATGACAGCACAGCACAAGGTCGAACTGAAGGCTGAATTTTGCATGCTAAATGTATATTGCACATGATGGTGCTAGTAGGCTATTAGTTCTCACACAAACTGGCAGGCATTTCATTGTGTTTGAAGGTATAGTAGATTGGGGGAGGGGAACTTAAGGAAAAACGCTGAACTGACTTTATTTCTGCTGAAGAATTCTCATTTGATGTCATTATAAATCAACCCTTGTGATCAGGGGAGGTCACTGACTGGCTCCAGAGTGTTCAGCTAAAGGGGGAAGGGGTGTGGGGTCATTCACTGGGCAGGCAGTCCCCTCACAGGAGAGGGATTACTGGGGTCATGTTTTTTGGGATTTAGAAGCGGAATTTCTGACTAGGCTAATCCAGAGCCTTTGCGTCCCGCCGGTTAGCCGTGGGTCTGCAGGAGCGCGGGTGGGGAAAAAAGAAACACGGCGCTCAGACTCCCCTCTCCTCTCCCTGTCCTCAGGAGAGCGTGAATTCGGAGTTTGACCTGTACCACGACTACACCACCTCCCAGCTGGGCCTGCACGACATCCTGCGGGACTGGAGGGTGGACATGGACGAGTACAGCAGAGAGCCGGGCCGTTACAGGTACCCCCCACCCCCCCAAAAAGTCCCCTGCCTCACCCTTGCAGATCTGTGTAAAATCACTATTTAGATATTTTAACCCCTTTAGGGACCAGTGAAATTTCTGAATTCCTGGAGTCTACTGCCATTTTTAAAAAAAGAATCCTGTTTTCACCCATCTCCCATGTTCAGAATTCTTTTCATGATCGTACCTTTTGGCTGAAAATTGTGTAGTGCCTAGAGGTGTGTGTTCAAATTTGACTGTTGTCCAAAGAAAATATTACACTTAATCGACCTGGGTCTGAGCCTTTGTAATCTGGACAGACACGGTGCTCTCCCTAACCACCTCCCTTGCCCTTGTTCATGTACCTCCCATCTGAAACTCTTTCAGGTTCATGGTGACCGAGTCCTACGACTATGAAGAGATTGAGAAGACCATGATGTACTATGGGACGGACACCGTCAAAGAAAGCGACTTCCCCTTCAACTTTTACCTCCTCGACCTACCCAAACAACTGTCTGGAAACGGTGCCTTCGACCTGGTCAACCTGTGGATGACCAACATGCCCAAGGGAAAGTGGGCAAACTGGGTGGTAGGTGATCAACATTACCGCCAGCATGAAGGTCCACCTGCCTTTTAGCGTGAAGTTATTTACCATAAAGCTTCTATTCGTGGTGTCCAGCATTTGCATTGCTTGCATTGCACTCCATTAGATACGTGGGCCTACAGGCAGCTGCGAGCAATTAGGCCCTTATTACAGACTTTGCTTCTAATAGAAGTTTTACGGTAATCGGTATGATGGCTTGGGCGTTGTGCATTGTGAGGTGGGCATAAAGGAATGATGACATCACGGCGGCTCTTTGTTCAGGTGGGGAATCACGACAAGCCCCGCATCTCCTCCAGCACGGGAAAGGAGTACACGCGCGTCATCAACATGATGCTGCTGACGCTGCCCGGCACGCCCACCACATACTACGGCGAGGAGATCGGCATGGAGAACGTGAACGTGACCGAGATCCAGGACCCGTTCGGCAAGTTCAACCCTGTGAGTGTCCTTCCATCCGCCCGCTCGACGCCAAACCCCACCTTGATCACTTGTACACAAAAACCTCTGACCCCCCCCCCCCCCCCCTTCTCTCAGAACGCAAGCAGGGACCCCCAGAGGTCCCCCATGCAGTGGAGCTCAGAGGAATATGCGGGCTTCAGCCAGAACAAGACCTGGCTTCCCATCCACCCCGACTACACCACTGTCAATGTGGAGGTATGGAGGAGAGGCGGGGCTCAAAATAACACGTATGCCAAAGGGTGGGCTAATCAGCTAACTGTATACAGCAATACTGGTTCACTTGTCAAGCACAGGAAAGCAGACAGTCTTCACCTGTCATTCATGAGCTTATGATTAAACATAAGTGAAGTGTCAGATCGCCCAAATGATGAGGCTCATTAAATAGTTCAGAAAAGAAAGTGGTATGAAGTGGTATATCCACAAAGTTACACCCCTCAAAACTTAATGGCATAATTTTATTTTACCACATACACTCTGAAATGAAAAAATTTGTAAAAAAGGAATTGTATATTTATAATTTTACCAATTCACTATACAAATGTATGTCCTGAGGCACAGTGCAGTAAGCCCATGGTAAATGCACTGTAGTGAAATGCAGGCAGCTGGTCAGCTGTGGGCTGCAGTCATACGGTGTGCAGGGTGTGCAGCGGAGCTGACGGTCAGCGCTCTCTCCCCAGGTCCAGAAGGCGGATCCCGGGTCAGTCCTGGCGCAGTACCGGGCCCTGAGTCTCCTGCGGCAGTCGGAGCTGGCGCTGCACCGGGGCTGGGCGTGCTTCCTGCACCGAGACGCCGACGTCCTGGCCTTCGCGCGGGAGCTCGACGGCTACCCCCGCGCCTTCCTGGTGCTGCTCAACTTCGGGGGCGCCGCGCTGACGGACCTCTCCGGCGTGGCCGAGCTGCCGGACCAGCTGACCGTGCGCGTGGGCACCCGGGGCAGGGAAGGGGAGCGCTGCAGAAAGCCAAAATCCGGACTGAGCCCGGGGAGGGGCTGGTGCTGGAGTACTCCTCCCACACCAGGCTCCACCCGGCCCACGCCTCCCGCTGCTACGTCTCGGAGAAGGCCTGCTACATGAGCGCACTGGACATCCTGTACAAGTGCTGAGCGCGCAGCACTGGGGTGGGGGAGGGCGGTCCCGAATGCGTAGGGTCCCTGTGTTACCAATCGAGTCGTTCCGTATGCGTTGTGTTCTCTGAATGTTTTGTAATTAAAGGTTTGCAGATTTTCATATTTGGCAGCCTCTCTTCTTTGAAAATAGGAAATTTTAGAAGTCTCGCGTGCATGCGTACACACACATCTCATCACGGCGTGGGCAGGCTGGGACTGTGTAGTTCTGTCATTCCGTCTGTGTCCCTCTGTCTGTCCATCCTGTGCATGCTGGGTAGCCCGGCCGTCACATGTCAGGAAAGCACAGCGGTGTTGGTGATGTCACGGTGACATCAGCGTCTACCTGCGCCTCTTCCTGCTGCCCCCTCCGTCCATCCCCAGCTCGCTGTACAGGAAGG
Source organism: Anguilla japonica (assembly GCA_025169545.1). Classification (NCBI taxonomy): domain Eukaryota; kingdom Metazoa; phylum Chordata; class Actinopteri; order Anguilliformes; family Anguillidae; genus Anguilla; species Anguilla japonica. The sequence continues at coordinate 13,886,297 of CM045900.1, read as the reverse complement.
CGATCTGCCGGGCAGCCTGTGAGAGAAGAGGACGTGGTACGAGAGCTTCTGTACCTGCACAAGGTGTTCAGTGTTCACAGTGCAGGGGTCTATCACACTGTTCCTGACCTAATGTCAGCGAACTGCTGCAAACCAAAGATCTGGGGTGTCGTCATAGCGATGGGAGGGGACATTACATTGTGACCTCATTTATTTCCTTCATCCAGGGTGACTTGCACAACTGACATTTTTCAATATTAGTAATGGATTGCATTCTAGCTCTTCATTTCACATTGTGGTCTCAAAACCCTTCTGAGCACTTTTACCTCCTCCAAGGACTGGTCGAAATCCTCTGGGCCAAAGTGGTCTCCACCCGGCTGGAGGTCCAGAACAATGGATGGGTGTGTATGTTCTGATTCTAGAACCCAAACAGAAAAATGTCTGGAATTACATCACAGCTTTGCTCCTCCCACTGGACGTAGAGCAGATGCTGGTGACATAATCTCAGGGGCGTGGTCATGGGGCCTTCTGAAAGCCCAGCAGCCTACCGCCTGTACCGCCCACCAAACAATCGGCGTGTACTGGGTAGGGGCTCAGTCACGTGATCTGACCTCTACAGTCAGTCATTTTTGCTTCTTCATGCATTTATTTCACACTGATCACTCTTTTCCTCTTGAAAATGGTCAGTAGTTTACCTCGTTATTTTCTATTAAAAGGCCGTGTCATATTTAAGATGTTCATATTGGAGCACGAATCAGTCAATGTTTCTTATATTGTAAAAAAACAACGTAACCGAGCACTTGAAGCGGGAAATTGCCCACCCACTCAGCGGCTCTGATAAGAAGGCCGAGTTATAAAGGCTTAAGCCTGTCCGTCTGTTTGGCTTCTCTGTTCTCCCATCCGCTGCGGGGGCTTTGAGCAGCGCTGGTCTAATCCCAGCCTCTCGCGGGCCCCGAGGGCAGGCCTGGTTTAATCCCAGCCTCTCGCGGGCTCCGAGCGCAGGCCTGGTCTAATCCCAGCCTCTGGCGGGCCCCGAGCGCAGGCCTGGTTTAATCCCAGCCTCTCGCGGGCTCCGAGCGCAGGCCTGGTCTAATCCCAGCCTCTGGCGGGCCCCGAGCGCAGGCCTGGTCCAATCCCAGCCTCTCGCGGGCCCCGAGCGCAGGCCTGGTCTAATCCCAGCCTCTGGCGGGCTCCGAGCGCAGGCCTGGTCTAATCCCAGCCTCTGGCGGGCTCCGAGCGCAGGCCTGGTCTAATCCCAGCCTCCGCGGGCCCCGAGCTGGCCTGGTCTAATCCCAGCTCTCCGGGCCCCGAGTGCAGGCCTGGTCTAATCCCAGCCTCTCGCGGGCCCCGAGCGCAGGCCTGGTCTAATCCCAGCCTCTCGCGGGCCCCGAGCGCAGGCCTGCCGCCGCTGACTCCCACTCAGCCTGAGACAGGCCCCACGGGCGGGCCTGACCTTGACAGGCCGAACCGCACCGCTCCTTATCTTCCCTACTGACGCAGCATCTCATAAACAAGCAAATGACCCCCTGCACTGCGCGTTATCTAACAGGAGAGAGACATTATTATACTAATACTATTACTATAGTTCTTTTTTCCCCCTATTATTTTAATCTCAGATTTTATTCCAATTCAATTTTTTTTATATTTGCATATTTTATTTTGTGATATTGGATCATGTTTTCCCTGAAATTTGGGTGGGGCTATGGCAATAAGGACGTAGGTTTGTTGGATCAATAACAATGAAATCAAATGAGATAGAGAGCAATTGTACTCTGAACCCTGAAAGTCTCTTTTTTAAACACAGTGCACAGAGGAGACCGGAGTAGTGCCTGTTTCTCTCAGACCTGATTCTGTTCCGTTTTTGGAAAACGATACAGTTGGGAACTATATGTGAGGGAAGACTAAATGTTCTCTGGCGAGAGGGTTGGCATGTTCTGTGATTTACGTGAACCCTCAGGGAAGCATCAATAAAAAATGAACTCTGCTCAGGGCTGTCCTCCAGTCTTAATTATACCCTTCCAGAGCTGATCCCTGGATATGAGGGGATGGATTTGACTGCATTTTTAGCTCGGTCTCCTTCAGACCAGCAGTGGGATGAAAGCTACGCCAAGACCATCTCTAGACGTTCCGTGATGTAAAAACGGCTGTTGGCACAAAAACAAAAAATGGGTTATCCAGTAATTTTTGTTTTTGCATTACAGCTTTTCTGTTGCCACGACAACTAAACTTACTACTTCAAAGGTGTTGCAGATCCACTTGCTGATCTGTGAATGTTGCTCACATGTAAATCATCCTGCATAACAGCATTTGTTAAAAGATTGCCCTGCAATGTAATTTTGGTTCACTCCTAGTCCATAAGAACGCACCCTCTCCCACTCACCTGGTGTGGAGCGACTGCCGACATGCGCCTGAATGGCTGCTGTCAGCTTCTGGAGGTACCGCTGCACCCCTGCCAGTGGAACCCTCCGATCCGCCTCGTAGGCTGTGATCAGCATTGAAGGGTACAGCTGGGACAGGACAGAGAAACAGACACCCCAATAATAACCCACTGCTGTAGAACCAAAGGCCACATTCAACTTACACACTCTGATTAAGAACGTACACTGTGTGCAGGCACTTTGATATCCCAGTTCTGTGTGTGTTTTCGTCTTGTGACCTTTTCTGCGTATCTGTGTGTCTGAATGTCTGAATGTCACGTTTGTGGGGATGAATAGGTGTGTTTGGGTTTGTGTTTGTCTGTGACTTTATGATCATGAGGGCGGCGGTTCAGTATAATGCTTAGGAATCTGGGCTTGTAACTCAAAGGTTGCAGGCTCAAATTCTGGCTGGGGCACTGCTGTTGCACCCTTAAGCGAAGTACTTATTCTGAATAGCTTCCGTAAATACACTGCCGTGTCAATGTTAACTGCTAAAAGGCGAAAAGCTAGTGTGATGTGATGTATGCGTAGTCAGTTCAAACTGACGGGGGAACAGTTGTTCATGTGAACTCACCTGCGGTGTGATGTTGTGGCAGGGACAGTAGGAGGCGATGTAGTCTCTGTATTGGGGTTCGGCCAGGGGGTCGCCCCATTCCCCCCTCTCCTCGATGGTTAGGGGCAGGGTGGGGTCCAGCATGGTGCCCAGGACGTCCAAGAAAGGGGCCTGCAGAAACAGGGAACAGCAAAGCCAAAATGGGACATATTACAATGAAAAACACATGGGTAGCTTGGGCTCAGTCAGGGAACTTGGCCATTCTGGCAGTCCTTAATGCAGTGATATGGGTAAAGTATAAATAGGAGTGCAAATATATACATTTATTAGAGTTATTTTACCCATTGAGTCTCACACTGCCTAAAACTTCACAAAGTAACAGAGGAAGCAATCCACCACGTACCCATACCTCCATACACCCTGTTATTACCGTTATTATTATTTATTATTAGGAAAAGAGAGTGGCTATGGCTCTACATGCAGAAGCAAAGCATGCAACGCGCCTTCTGAAGGCAGTATTTTGGATTCCCCAGACTGAAAGTAGCCCGCGGGCATGCGGGCGCCTTCCTTACCTGCAGGGTGACGGCTCGGAGCAGGTGAGGGTGCTGGTTGCACAGCGCCCCCGCCAGGACTGCACCAGCGCTGCGGGCGGTCAGCGCGGCCAAGGCGGGCCGAGACACGCCCAGGGCGAACAGCCGCTGGACGCAAGCCGCCAGGTCCTCCACCCCTCTCTGCTTCCCCTCCAAACGGCCCGCCTGGTGCCAGCCCAGACCCCGCTCCCCTCCACCCCTGTAGGGCACAGGCCAACACAATATGCTGCATGTCTCATCCTGAGACATTGCTGAACAGCATGAACTTCATTTCCCATCAGCCACTACGCAAAGCATCTCATAGACACTTTTAGGGTGAAAACAGCACCAAACAACAATTCGGTAACACTTTATTTTAAGTCTGCTTGTAAACTATGAATAAACCATTATGGAATAGTATTTTAGCCATTAGTAAATTTTTGTTCATGTACTTATTAACATGAATAAACTACCAGCCATTAAAAACCTTAAATGAATTCCCCATGTTAGCCAATACATGGCCAAATTATATTCAAATGGTTTATAATTATATAAGCCAACATAGTGTTATAAGCATTATGAGCAATCATAACTCACCAAATATTCAACGATTTAACTATTTAACTATGATTTACACCATTTTTTAAACAGATTAAAGGGACGTTGATGTCACTAATGTTAGTAATATATTAAAATACCGATCAAACTAACATGATCAATAAAACCTTTGTAAACATAACATTAATGAACACATGTATAAAGGTAACAAATATATTAACCAATTATAGTTACTGCCTTACAAACATTATACTAATGGTTAAAATGCTATTTAATAATGGTTTTTACAGGTTCTAAGCACACCTTAAAGTGTTACCAGTAATTCTGCATGTTGACATAACATTTAGTAATCTAGGGTTCAATAAAGTAATCCAAAGAATTTGCTTAGTGTTGCCTTTGTTAATGTGGGAGTTGACAAGTAAGGACAGTTCATTCACGTGAAGCCGGTTTTAAAGGCTAAAGTCTCATATTGTTACTTCAGTGGCAGCAGGGCTCAAAGGATCGTGGGATTTGGAGTACCTGACATGGCAGTAGGCAAGGGCCCAGCCTTCCTCCAGTAGTAGCCTCTTCTCAGGGCTAAACCCCATGTGTAGGTCCAGGCCATAGGCCCCATACACATGCAGCAGCAATGGCACCCCCTTCAGGTCGTCCCAAGCACATGCATGAAACACTGTGAGCGGGACCATAGTGCCATCCTGCAGAAACAGTGAAAGACCTAAAATAGTACATTACATTCACAAAACATGCACCTTGCCTCTCTGCCTTCCCAGCTGCAAATGAAGGACCATAACAAACTATCCCAAACTATAAACCTTCATCCTGAGACAAAAATTATGGTCCCCAGCCTCTCTCAATTTCAAAAATGGAACTGGCCACAGGTTAGGGCCACAGGCCTTTCATCAAAGGATTAGTAATTATCACTGCCATGGTTCCTGTTGCCGTGGGCACTGGTAATGGTGTCCTAGGTGTGATCTACATGATGCGGCTTTTAGCAGAGGCTTAAGCACTGCAGGAGAGACAGAGGACCTGAAACCTGGTCACCTGACACCGCGTAACAAAGGCCCCGAGGCCAGGTTACCTGACACCTGGCGGGCTCTGTCAGCCTTTCAGGCCGCTTGACATCCCCTGACAGGCTACGCAGCAGGTGTCACATTCTGCTGTCAGAACACAGTTCAGGCCGCACCTCGGTGTCACATGACTCCTGACAAAACACGCATACTCCTGGGTGTGTGTGTGTGTGTGTGAGTGTGTGTGTGTAAATATTTCTGCGCGTGTGTATTTATATAACCTTTATTTAACAAAGCAGTTCAAATGAGAACTCAGTTCCTGCTGCCAGTGATAACCAGGGAAATCAAAGTATGTAGAGAATGCAAGGCATGGGGTAACCAATAAGATGTAGGGGGGTGGGGGTGATTACACGGCCATATGTAAAAAGCTAGTTTTACGTAAATTTGACCAGGACACCGAGGTTAACAGCCCTACTCTTTTGGGAACCGGTCCATGGGATCTCTAATGACCTGTGTGGTCTGCATGGGCAGGTGTGTGTAATTAGGGTAAGAGACCTGGCTGGGGGCCTCCAGCCGTGTGGTGTGGTAGGGTGGTAAGGGGGTCCAGCAGAGTCTTTCTGCACGTACAGCCGGTGCTCCCACGGGGAGTAGTGGAACAGGGCAGGTGGGTGCACCGGGGATGAGAGGAGAAAGCGCAAGCTCTCGCTGTCCGTCACTCGGTCGGGCTGGATCTCTATCGCACAGGCCCACACGGGGAGCTGTGAAACACAGGCGGCAATCAGACTGCACATTTACACAGCTACCGCCACTGACAACAAACAGACACACTGCATTTAGCTTGGTGCACTTTGCACTGAAAATTCATGTCTCAGTACACTAGTAGAGATTTGGTAAAGATTTGGTGCCGAGTGAACATTCATGAAAGGGTGTGAATACGGAACATCTACAATTATTACACCAGCGCAGACAGAATAACCTCTAACACCCACAGCTCTTTGCCCATGGTGAAAGAGCTGAACAAATGAATGACAAGGGGTTTATTCATTAAATCTATTAAAATAGAACTCATATTATTTTAGCAACACTAATGTGCATGTTCACATAAAACAGAGCAACAGCTACAAGAACAAAAAATTCTAAATAAAAATATATGGTAAAACATTAGCTCACAGCTCTAGTAAAAATTACATGAAAGAATCATTTTTACTTGGGGCAGTAGTAGTCCTTTCCAAAGCAGCACATTGTGGCTCTCCTTACCCCAGAATGAAAACATTACAGAACACAAGCTGACTCAGCAAACCACATGTCACAGGGCACGTTGCACCATGAGTGGCAACCACAGTGTGTGAAGAACTACAAAGAAACCCTGCAAGCTCTGGCTTCATACGTTTATCCTGGTATATCTCTAAATAACTGTCTTCAAGGACCAAACCGCAGGGTCAAAGGTCAGTGCTTAGATAATAGTTATGGAACTGGATGGCATAATGATGACATCAGCAATGGTCATAAAGCACTGCCAAGGTTTATGATCTTACATTGATTACAAAGGCGGTTATTTCAGAACAATAATTGTTGGAAGGGGTAATAAAAGTTGTTAATGAATGAAACTTCTGTGAATATTGATGACAAGACTAGTTTGGACCCTCTGATACCAGCAAATGGTAATCAAGAAGTAATCTTATCTAGATCTTATGTAGAACATGGGCAATATTCAGAAGAGCCACCTGATTGGTCAGCACTTAACCAGCATAAAGACATGTTTCCCACCCTGTCAGTGGGAGTGCTATTCTGATTTGGCCCGTGGGTTGGAGTGGCTGTCTCACCTGTAGTGTGGAGACACAGGTGGGGTCAGCCAACGGCACCGTTTGAAGTTTGAGAGGGCCGTTAGGGGTCCGAACGGCCAGAACGCAGTGGTCCCGGAGGAGCTCCATGTCTCTCAGACCTGTTCCAGGGGCAGGGGTGAACAGCGGTTCCCAATTTCCCATGGAGGGACAGGCGAGAGGCGCTCTCAGCAGCTTGGAGAAATCAGAAAACGCATCTATGCATGACTAATACATGAGAAACGTGCACAACAACAGAAACAGTACTGTAACAGGCGAAGTATTCGTATTCATTTCTTGGAAAGAAAGCTTTTCCATTAACTTGACCTCAGTGTGCTTAAGAGTTTTCACATTGAACTACCTTAGATTCACTGCACTCATCTAGGGTTATGTAAGGTTGCCCTGCAGGCACCCGTGACGGGTGGGACACGCCTGGAGTTTAGGCCTCCAGAGGGCAGAGCTCACCTGGTATTCCCGGCCTGCCGCAGTGTTGGCGAGGACATACAGCTGCTGGTCCCTGTGCTCCACATGGTAAAGCATGCCAGGGAGGCGGGGCTGAACCAGTCTGGGCGGAGCAAGGGGCGTGCTACAGTCAATAAGCCACACCTCTGAACTGCTTTTACTGCTGCAGTTGACTGTCAGCAGTTTCCTGTCTCTGGAGCTGCTCACTTCAACAAAAAACCTGCAGAGGGATGGAACAACAGTCACACGTGTGTGCACACGTGCATGCACACACACACACACGCACACACACACACTCATACAAACACACACACGCATGTGCACACATACACAAACACACATACAAACACACACACACACACACACACACATAGGCAGGTCATCATGCATAGGAAGAGATGGACAGACACACACACGCAAGCACACACAGTCATACAGTGTTACACAGACAGAGCAAGAGAGTTTTGAGAATGTGAGGCACAGTTGTGACCTGGAGCTGACTCAGGGTCTTACTCTGGGTCCTGCTCCTCATACACCAGAGTGATCTCTGGCTCTGCCGCGCTCAGGTCCAGGCGAAAAACGCGGTGACACCGGAGGCCCTTCACAGCGGTGAAGAAAAGGATTTCATCCGTGGCCCATTCTACACAAGAGACAGACACAGAAATGCGCTCTTACACCCACACCATGTCTGACTGCACACAGCCAGACTGACACCACTCCTGCATGCCCACACATAAAATCAACACTGAGACCCGCCCTAAACTCAATCAAGACTGCCTTTGAGGTAAGAATACTAACTTGTCACATCTAAGGTAAGTTTTTTTCAACTTATTCAACTTCATTTGTTCCCACAGCACCCTTAACTCCTTCCACAAAGATGAACCAAATGAGCCACACTGGTCTCCCTCACCAAAGCTGAAGACTCTGTCGAGCGTGAGAAGTGGTTTAGGGGGGCCGGGGGAGCCCCTCAGCCTCACCAGGAGACACCTGGTGTCCTCGTCCGCACTCCCAGGGCACCTGAGAGTGGCCGCGAGCGTACCCTCCTTCGGGGAGATTCGAACCCGCTGCAAGATCGCCTCTCCGTGGCCTCCCCCATCCGTACGAAGGACCTCCTCCACGTTTCGGTCACCTGAGGCCCAATCAAACACGTGCGCACAGGTAATCAATGTCACAGCATTGACCCCCACCCCCATGCGGCTCACAGGGATGGACTAACGAATGGCCCAGCTACAGTGAGCTGGCTTTACATTTTCTCCCCTGACTTCTCCCTGCAGTCTGTCCTCCACTGGGCTTACCCTGAATGAGACCCATCCTGTAGACACTGCCTCCTTCCTCAAAGTAAACATGGTGACGCCCCTGGACCTACAGGCAACACAGAGTCAACTGTCTGTGATGTGTTACACTGTACACACCCTACTACTGTCCCCCAAAGGCACAACAGCACTACAGCTGACCATCAATTAATTCAACTAATTTTCAAAAGTAATGCAACTACAGGTAATACCACTCGTGGCTGAATACATTAAAGTAACTAGCAATATCTGTTTGATGACCTCAGTGCCAAAGAAAGCACAACCTACCACAATGCCATCTGGGATGTCTGAATACCTCTTGTATAGTGCTCTTATTTTTCTCTTGAAAAACCTCTCTTGGCTCCTGAATTGTAAATTGGCTCTGGAATATTCCAGGATTGAACTTGGGAGAAGTCTGAAAAGTATATTAAAAAATGAAATTCATCGTCATTGCCCAAATGTTCAAACTCAATTTTTTAGTTAACAGGTTACTGAAATTACAGAAACTGGCCATTTCTATTAATTTCGTTCTCTCAGTGTGGATATAATGCCAGGTGCCAAAGACTGAAGATAAAAATACTGAATCAAGCAACTGTTGACGAACTCATTGTCACCAGAACCTGTCTTCAGTCACTCTCTTGTGAAGTAGCTTATCGCAGGAAATACGACTCTCCCGGATCTCTTTCTCACTAGGAATACACAATATCCGTCGCATTTCCTTCTCTTTGGTTTCTACAAGAATAGATTTGTAGGGAACATATCCTCCTGAACCTCATACATTAATAATTAATCAATGCAGTACTTAGGGTCAATTGGTTCAGCAGAAAATCGGATCTGTCTTACCCCTGTGAGAAGCCGCGTTGCTGACTGGAGCGGAACGGACGGCCAAAGTTTGCTGTCGGTTAGCACTGCGGACCACCTTGCACTCCGAGTTAAAGAGCGTAACAACATAGAGATGTTGATCATTGTGGAAGCTAACGTTAACTAGCGCTGGCAGGTTCGCCAGACACTGTTTATTTTACCTCAAGCCTGCTCAGCATCAGAACTTACATATGATGCCAAACAAAGCAGCTACCCAGCCATGACATTGGTCAACTACTGATATAATACATTGGAAAGCATGAATACATCAGCAAAGAATATAACCAATGGGAACAGTTCACTTATTAGCTAGCTAGTTATGAAAACTCAAAGCGGTCATCGTGTAACAACTTTTCCATGATAACCACAAGCGTTTCATAAATAAGACATGCAGGAGACAATGTAGCTGGCTATATTAGGTTAGCATTCCTTGCCGTCGCCTGCACAGACTTCGACGTTGCACAGCACTGCGTATATTTAGAATGTTTTCAGCACTGACAAGCATGCTTGCTGACCATTTTCGCATTTCAAACATTCGGCGCTGTCAAATTGCGTACGTAGTAGGCATAAACAATCAATTACCGAAAACCGACGCATGGCGATTGAATCATGTGTTCGACTATGCTGGTGATGAATTGCTTTTATCCTCTATGCCGACGGACAGGAAGTGTACGGAAGTGGCATGCTTTCCAGCGGCATCTGAGCTCACGATTTGCCCTACTACTGCCGCCGAGGGAGATAAGCGTGCGCAGTACTATTTTATCTAACGAGACGATGAAACGGTCAACACTGTGAAAACAAGCTGTTTATTTCAACCTGTATTTTCTTCTTGCTTAGGACATTTTTATTTAGTAAAGAATGGAGGGAAACCCAACAAGTGGCTCAGGTGTGAGTAAAATGAAAGATGAGCCCGGTTCGGCGATGTCAGTAGAGAATGACAGGAACCATCAATCCGGCCGGGAAGCGAACTGTGGGACCGACGTCGCTCGAGCTCGCTGGACTCTCCTTAGACAGGTGAATTGGCAGTCCCAGCATTGTTGTTATTTTGAATTTTTGTTCAATAAACCATATTTTGTGCAACAGCGTTATTGTGCGATTTATAGCTAACAAGCTGTCTTGTTTGCTAGGTGGCTAGCTAATTGTTCTTATGTCGTCCATCACTCCCTCAGTGCTAGTAACGTACTACTGGTATTTTGCAGAAATGTAACTGGGAGTGATGAGAAAGATAGCTCCTCGCACACAGCGTTGCATGTAGCTAATATAACGATAATAGTATTTGTGGTTGGTTTTGTTAAATTGGAAGATAAATAAGAAGGTTTAAGCCAAACAAAACAGTATTTTTGTATATGTAGCTTGCCAGTGGATGTGTTTTTAGTGGTACTTAAGCTAGGTAATATTCCATACCTATATATAGTTACACCCATAAGTTTTAATTAGCTAGCGTTGTAAGAATTGATTCACAAACGACTATCTAGCTACCCAATTCAGTCCGTGTGGTTTGTAGCCCGAATGTTCGGAAAGGCGTAATTGGAAGCAATTACGATGTGATGAAGCTAAAAATGTGGGTAATGGGGTTGATTTTCTGATAATACCAGATTTGCTACAGCAACAGCTTGGAAATTTCCTGTTGATGCTGATACCTGTTGTGCACTCCCGCGCACCTGCGAAGTGTCCCAGATTTCTGCCTCGAGCTTGGCGGTTACCGAGTCTGTAAGACATGATGCAGTATTACTCTGCATTAAAACGTGAGCTGGCTGGCCTGAAAGTATCAGGGGCATACATCCTATTAAAACGAAACGAGCCCTTTCCTCCCACGAGATGTCTAAAAATAACACCCACTGCATTAATGAGGGAGGACGCAGGAGAGGAGGCTTGCCCATACATGGAGGGTACCACTGATGTGTCTGAAGTCCTGCTTCATCTCTCCTCACTGCTTCTTTCTTGGAATGGCTGACCCACACATGACCCCCGTTGTCTCCTTTTTGAGAGAAAAAAAGTGTGTATATGGTTGCCATTCTGCGCGTTAAAGTCTAGCTTGAGACATTACCTACTGGTCAAATAATGTAGGAGACTGTTTGTTCCCAGTACTGTCCCAGACACTCTGACTGTCAGTTTGTTCATTTAGGAAAAATGTTAGGCCTTCTGTGAACTGGGGTGTGACTGCTGCACAGTGGATTTCATGGTTTAAAGCAGCTGACCGCATTGTGTAATTTTAAAAGATTTGCCCACGGCGTCTTACGTAACTGTTTTTTCAGACTGTCTGAATTTACTTCTGCTATGCTGTTTTATTTCACAGTGATATTGTGTGACCAGTCTGTGCTTGGCGCAGATGAGGCTGTGTTATGGGGTTGGTGCAGATGAAGGTGTGATGTTGTGTTCTCTGGTACAGATAAAAGGTGTGATATGTTCTCAGGTACAGGTGGAGTGGAGGTGTGATTTCTGTTGCTTTGTTACAGGTGGAGGTGTGATTTAGTGCACTCATGTAGAGGAGAGGTCTGATATTATGTGGTGAGGTACAGGTGAAGTGAAGGTGTGATTTAGGCTGCTTGTTTACAGGTGGAGTTGAGATTTAGTGCGCTCCTGTAGAGGAGGGGTCTGATATTATGTGCTCAGGTGCAGGTGGAGTGAAGGTGTGATTTAGTTTGCTTGGTTACAGGTGGAGGTGTGATTTGGTGCATTCAGGCACAGGTGGAGGTAGATCACCCGGGTCATGTATGTTTCTTGGGGCAGGTGCTGAAGCAGAAGTCATTGGACAACGAGGAGGTCCAGCGGGTGTCCGTCCGCAGGTTCTCGTCCTTCAACCTGTTCTCCAGGTCCAGACTCACCACCTTGGAGCCTGAAGACCCTGCTGACGGGGACTGGGTTGAGTACAGAAGTGCCTCTTTCCCACAATTCAGTGCCTTACTCAGGTGAGTGCCTGACCACTCCCCAAAAATCACCACCTCGCCCTTTTAATCCTCAGTGGGGGATCTTGCTAGTGATGGAGAGCCTGGGGCTTCATGAACACCACAACAGGAAAAGCTACCACATGCTGTCAGTGACCGGTCTGCTGATCACTCGAAGACTGGAAAATCAAGTTGCCAATGACACATGTTAGCTCCACCCATTTTGAGCTCAAGAAGCCTCATTCTCCCATCAGCAAATCAGAGCACATGACATGACAGTGACATCACTGAGACATGATTCCAGGGCCTGGGGGAATGAGGAGCTGCCAATAGCAGCATTTTAGCAGCAGGTCTCCTGGGACTGATACACTAGAGTCATGGTTCTCATCCCTGATCCAGGGGAGCCATAGTGCCTGCAGGTTTCTGTTTTCACCTTAAAATCAGTAACTGATTTGCACCCAAGAATTTGGGTGAGGTGGGTTAATTATACTTATGTGTTATTCTGGTTGAAATCTTTTCATAATCATACACATCTGTAGATACCAGTATCTTATTTCCAATCAGTTGTACCCATGAAATATAGCAGTAATACTGGTTATAATTTCTTGATTAAAATTAAGATTATTGATTAAAATTAAGTTGTTCAAATAAATGTTTCTAGTTTCTAGGTTCCTTTGGTAAGTAAATAAATAGCCTATTAAGAATAATGAAGACAACTGCCCCACCTTTAATGGCCAAAAATAATGGATGAATAAAAAAAGTTGATTAAACTACTTTGCAATTCTGTTTTAGAACACAGCCCTGTCACATTAAAGGGCCTTGCTAAGGCATTAATCCAGAGCAGTATTCAGCCAACACCTCAGTCAAAACAGATTCATTTGAATGGGTTGAAACGTAAGCCAGCCTGTTCCCCAGGCCAGGGCAGAGATGCACAGGGACATGCATGGACACACAGGGAGTCACTGTGGCTGTTAGTGTCTCGGTTACAGTATCAGTTACCGTGAGGTGTTTCACAGAGTCAGTATGTCAGTTACCGTGTCAGTTACTGCGTGCTTCACAGAGTCAGTGTGTCAGTTACCATGTCAGTTACTGCATGCTTCATAGAGTCAGTGTGTCAGGCCGTCTCAGTTACTGTGTGCTTCACAGAGTCAGTGTGTTAGGCTGTCTCAGTTACTGTGTGCTTCACAGAGTCAGTGTGTCAGGCTGTCTCAGTTAGTGTGTGCTTCACAGAGTCAGTGTGTCAGGCTGTCTCAGTTACTGTGTGCCTCACAGAGTCAGTGTGTCAGGCTGTCTCAGTTACTGTGTGCTTCACGGAGTCAGTGTGTCAGGCTGTCTCAGTTACTGTGTGCTTCACAGAGTCAGTGTGTCAGGCTGTCTCAGTTACTGTGTGCTTCACAGAGTCAGTGTGTCAGGCTGTCTCAGTTACTGTGTGCTTCACAGAGTCAGTGTGTCAGGCTGTCTCAGTTACTGTGTGCTTCATAGAGTCAGTGTGTCAGGCTGTCTCAGTTACTGTGTGCTTCACAGAGTCAGTGTATTAGGCTGTCTCAGTTACTGTGTGCTTCACAGAGTCAGTGTGTCAGGCTGTCTCAGTTACTGTGTGCTTCATAGAGTCAGTGTGTCAGGCTGTCTCAGTTACTGTGTGCTTCACAGAGTCAGTGTGTCAGGCTGTCTCTGTTACTGTGTGCTTCATAGAGTCAGTGTGTCAGGCTGTCTCTGTTACTGTGTGCTTCATAGAGTCAGTGTGTCAGGCTGTCTCTGTTACTGTGTGCTTCACAGAGTCAGTGTGTCAGGCTGTCTCTGTTACTGTGTGCTTCACAGAGTCAGTGTGTCAGGCTGTCTCAGTTACTGTGTGCTTCACAGAGTCAGTTTGTCAGGCTGTCTCTGTTACTGTGTGCTTCACAGAGTCAGTGTGTCAGGCTGTCTCAGTTACTGTGTGCTTCACAGAGTCAGTGTGTCAGGCTGTCTCAGTTACTGTGTGCTTCACAGAGTCAGTTTGTCAGGCTGTCTCTGTTACTGTGTGCTTCACAGAGTCAGTGTGTCAGGCTGTCTCAGTTACTGTGTGCTTCACAGAGTCAGTGTGTCAGGCTGTCTCAGTTACTGTGTGCTTCACAGAGTCAGTTTGTCAGGCTGTCTCTGTTACTGTGTGCTTCACAGAGTCAGTGTGTCAGGCTGTCTCAGTTACTGTGTGCTTCACAGAGTCAGTGTGTCAGGCTGTCTCAGTTACTGTGTGCTTCACAGAGTCAGTGTGTCAGTCTGTCTCAGTTACTGTGTGCTTCATAGAGTCAGTGTGTCAGTCTGTCTCAGTTACTGTGTGCTTCACAGAGTCAGTGGGTTAGTTACGGTCCTCACCGCCATCACTTCTCTGGTTTCCTCTCTCCTCTCACTCCCTCTGCTGGCTGCCACACAGATGAACACACTCAACGTGCACAAAGCAAACGGGGACTCTTACAGGCACACACACAGGCACTGCCATGTACATGCCTACACACACAGGAACTTCCATTAACATGAATACACACATACATGTGTACACACAGAAGTACTTCCATTTACATGCACATGCACGTACACACACACTCACTCTCACACGCACACACACACACACACACGCTCCCTTATCTGATGTTTCAGTTTTTGTTTTTCCACCCTTTGTGGTTTACAGAGATAACCTCGGACCAATCAGAGTGGATGAGGTCCTCAACAGTTTCGACAACACCGGGAATGTCTGTGAGTCCGGCCTTGCATATGTCTGCCCATCCGGGGGATGGTGGGGGTGGGGGGTGGGGGTGGGGGTGGGGGTGGGGATGAACTGACTCTGTGAGGGGCGTGTTTGCTGTCCATCGTGCTGTGCTCTATTGGTCCCCTGCTGACCATACTTGTGAGACTACAACTGTGACCCAGAGTGTGTGTGATTGTGACTGCAGCTCCCTGTGAGTATATGTGGCCCTGTGAGTGTGTGTTACTGTGACTTAACGTGACTGTGACTGTGAGTGTGTGTTACTGTGACTTACTGTGACTGTGAGTGTGAATGTGTGTTACTGTGACTTAATGTGACTGTGACTGTGAGTGTGTGTTACTGTGACTTACTGTGACTGTGAGTGTGAGTGCATGTGGCACTCTTCTCTGTGCTCCCACCAGCTGGCAGCACTGCACAGCTCATCGGTGAGAGAGTGAGGGGGGACACAAGCCCAGCGTCTGTCAGGCCCTGTCGCCGTGGCCGCCGGGTCACATGACTGCAGCTGCTCCACTTCATTAGAATCACTGGCCACAGCAGGGCTCCTCCCTTCTCTGACGTGATCAGAGCTGATCTATGAGGTTCAATATCATGACTCCATTTCTCACGGATGTGCGTGTGTGTGTGTGTGTGTGTGTGTGTGTGTGTATTTATATGTATTGTGTGCATGTGCATAGGCAGTAATTATGATGTCAGTTCCTCTCAGCACTGCTGTCTGCACACTGCCTTCCCTCCTGGTCCTTATTTTAAGAGGTAAACAGCAGTGCAGTGTAGATTGGTGCAGTATAGCAGTGCAGTGGATGGGTCGGCTGCAGCACTCCAATGCAGGGATGGATTTTTTGAGCCACAGTCTTTGCCTCCCAGACCCCCTGTTACACAAGTACAGGAGGTTCTCAATGAGAGAGGCTGTGAAACTGGTCCAGTGTTGAGTATTTGGGTCTTAGTTTGGTGGCTGGTGCATTTCCAAGGGGGGGGGGGGGTGGGCGTGGGGCATGAGGCATTGCTCTCCTACACTACCCCCCCACATGCACACACGCACTCACTACTTCAGTATCCAGTGGAATGGATGGGTAAGATCTCTCCGGCTCTTAGCATGCTATGTTTCCCTGAATAAGTTAAAAAAGTTAAAGTTTTGTGCAGCAGGGACCGAGCTGGCGGGGTGCCTCGAGCCATTTTACCAAATGCCATTAATCCCAGTTTTACTTGGGCCAGAGTCCAGGGGTCATGAATAAGGAAACACCTCCCGCCAACTCGCGGACAGGCCCCGGCGGCGGACACGCCCGCCCCCCTGCCCGGGAGAGCGGAGTGTGCCATCAGCGGGCGCTGCAGCGGGCGCGCCGAGCCGCCGGCCAGGCTCCCCGTCCGCCATTTGCATCGATATTGCGTGCGCTTTTTATTCCTCCGCGCCCCTCGGACCGGAAGGGAAAGGCAAATGAAAGCCACACCGCGTGATTCCAGGGTTCCCATTTCCCCCGCGAGTCGGGAGGTGGGGGGGGGGGGGGGGGGGGTCGGAGCTGGATTTTCGGACGGAGCGGGGTGCCCCGACCCGTCTTCGGGCGCGAGGCCTGGCTTGGGGAGCGGTGGCGGTAAAAGGACGGACGGAAGCTGGGGCGCGGCGCGCAGCGGGGGGCGTGTGGGACTGGTGCGCGCGTTTACACCAGCGCTCCCGTGGAGCGCCATATTTCTCACGCGCCCGCTTCTGTGATGAGCGGAGGACTCAGTCACCCTCAGTCACCCTCAGCCCTTCAGCCCCACAGGGACTCCATTTTACTTGTACACCATTATAACTTTCCATTATATCACTTTGTTGTCACACTGTGACCTTGTAACATGGTCATGCGCTGAGGGGGGAAAAACCTTCATTGCTGCAGTGTCCTTACAATGATGGCAGCCTGACTTAAAAATATCCCATGAGAGGTGGGGGTGGAAACGCAGGCTGGGACTGGGGACAGAGCTCCTGTTGGTCAGGGGTTGGGGGGGAGAGGGCATAGAGTTTTTGGAGGAGGGTGTGGAGCTCCTCTCAAGAGAGAGGCCTTTGCGTCAACGTTCTGCACGAAGGAGGAAGAAGGCCCAGGGTCCTCCTCCCCAGAGGAATTTTGGGAGCTCCTCTTCGTGACCCCGTGGGACGCCTGACCGGACCCTGACTCCCGGCCGGGACGGGCTCTGCCGCGGGGGCAGGGGACCCTCAGGGCTCAGATAACAGCACAGATAAATATCTGGAACCCGGGGCAGATTAGCCGGCGGAGGGGGTCACTCGCCCCGGCCCCCAGTCCCGTCGGAAAGGGGTCAGCGCCGCGCCTTTCAAGCCCTCCTTTCAAGCACCTAATCGATCTCACGCATTGGTAGTCCCAAAATATCCCCCAGAATCCCCGGGCGGCTCGGCCCCGCGGAGCTCATTGTCTCCGGAGAAAACTCCTCCGGCCCCGAAAACTACCTGCCCCCTCCCGGCACGTCCCAAATCCCCCCCTAATGACTGCACCAGCCCAGAGCCGAGGTGTCCCATTCTCTCCCCAGCCCTTCCCAAATAATGGCCTGACGCTGTGGGTGGATTAAGGTAATCCACACTCCAGAGGCCGTGGGGGGAACGCATTCCCTGCCTCTCAGCGACAAGTTTGTGGGTTTTACCAAACGGATTGAAACGGCGGCTTTTTTGTGGTGGTGCTGGCAGCGGCCGCGGTGGGGGTCACGCGTTAGGATCAGCCTGGCGCGTACGTGAGCATGTGTCCCAAAGTTCCCATCATGCCCCTCTCTCTGCTCCCCCCCTGGCACGGTTTCCCTCAGGAGACCTCACGGCCGAGGGTTATGGGTTAGATTTCCTTTTGTTCCAGTGGTACCACGACGTTTAGAAAACACCCTTTACCCAGATAGCTGTAGTAAATATCTGGCCTTGTGGTTCTGGTTACGAAATACTCTGCAATATACTGAAATATCTTGACTTTTTGGAAAATGTTATTATATTTCACAGTAATATATTTTTGAATATGTTCAGTGTCTGAAAACAGCAATAACCTGGGTATTTTCCCATATATTGTTAATTGTTGCAGTATCTTCTATGATCTTGATAATATATTTTGTTTTTGTGTATTGCCACTACATTTCATAATCTTCCAGGCATGTGAGACCTTTTTTCCTGAAATTCATCGGTGTGTTTTGATACTCCTCTGATCTTTCGACATTTGTCTCTATTTCCTACGTGCCCAAATAAGAACAGTCACTCAGATAAAACTCCCACAATTCTGGGTGTAAAAGGAGGAAAAATATAGGTTTTATTGGACATTTATTGGACTAACAATAAAACACTGTTATGGCTGTTAAATCCATATTTTTCCTCCTGGAATTGTTATCTCAGTTTCTGCTTCTATTTTTTTATGCAACTTGGCTAAGCAAAGCCAAGTAGCTCTGGGGCACCTTTCTACTGCAACCCTGCAGTTTTACCAGGGAAATGTGACTGTCAGCCTGAGTGCACTGTTTCCGC
Organism: Anguilla japonica; assembly: GCA_025169545.1. Taxonomy (NCBI): domain Eukaryota; kingdom Metazoa; phylum Chordata; class Actinopteri; order Anguilliformes; family Anguillidae; genus Anguilla; species Anguilla japonica. Next base: position 13,867,685 of record CM045900.1, on the reverse strand, counting down.
TTTTTAACGGAGACATCTGATTTGCTGCGCTGGGCACGAGTTCTAATTACTGCAGTGTTATTGTGGGCTTGAGTGAGAGGGAGAGAGGCTTTCTGCACAGTCTCTTTATTATTTTACTGTCACAATTATCATTATAATTACAGTGTTGACCTCTTATGTTGGTTGGTTAAAATGTGAGCGTGTACTTGTAGATAAGTACTTATGCGCTATGCTTTGCAATATTTCCACTATGTATTTAATAATGAGAGAGTGAGAGACAGAGAGAGAGAGAGAGAGAGATAGAGCGAGAGAGGGAAATGCTCATAAAATATCCTGTTTATGCGTGTTCCAGCCTTGGCCACCAGGGGCGCACCAACCCCATTTTCTCCTCTCTTCCCAACCTGTGGAAGTCCCAGGAGCGGTGCGTTCCAGCAGCCCGCAAGGAGTGTGTGTGTGTGTGTGTGTGCGTGCGCGCGCGCGTCTGTGTGAAGAGATGCCCCCTGCGGCCCCGTCGCGCATCCACCCCCCCCCACCCCCCACCCCCCTCCACCACCCCCCCCCACCCCCTGTTTGCATCATTATGCTAATTTTAAAGTCAAAGAATGCTAATTATATCCCGTTAGACAATGGCAGTACACCAGAGCGCTGCCGGGTCCCCGGGGCCTGGGACTGTCGGTCTCTGCTGACTCTTTAACTTTTTGTGTTGGTGACAGTTAATTAGCGGTCCCCCCGCGCCCCGTGTGCGGCGCCGGGCCCGCGCCGGGCCGCAGACCGCGCCGCTCGCTTCCTAAAGCAGCCAATCGGCAGCGGCGCGCGGTCACTGCGTGTTTACCGCCGCCGTGTCCCACAGTTTAAAACGGGCGCGCGCGTCCGGCGTGATCCGCGTCTGATTCCAGTTCATGAGATCAGGCGAGTGGTGCATGTGCACGTGCACGCCTGTGTGCGTATGGCCGTCCCTGCAAAATGATCCACACCCCCGATAAAGGCATAATAAATAATGCATGGCTATAGTTCATTTTGCAAATGTCAGAAATGTTTTAGTAATGATACAATGGAACCAACCAAAATAGCACTTCTCAAATTATACGTCTAGTTCCTAAAAATATAAATGACATAAATATTCACACTTCTGTTTTCGGTGCTTTGTGTGTCCTCCCTTCGCTTGGAGTTGTGTTCTGTAGTGTTTTATGAGTTTGGAGGACATACTGAGAGGGGATGTTCACCAGTTCTTGGTACAGAACCTTTCAGGATCCTTCTGTCTGTGCTTTTTGATCGCCCCCTTCAGTTCTGTCCACAGATGTTCTGTTGCATTAGACTAGATGACCGTTGCAAAACAGTGCTTTGGCTTGTAGTCAGGTGATCATTTTTTGGCTGGATTTGCGGTGTAACTCTGATTGTGGTCTTGCGGAGCGATCCGCTCGTGGCATTTTTGGGAGGCAGTGTCAGAGGCTCAGACGGCGCCCCGCTGTTTCGGACATGCGGGGGACGGGACACACGCCTTGCGCTGTGGGAGACCAGGTGGACCAGCTTCACATGGTGTGTGTGTGTCAGCCAGGGATTTACTGCAGTAAACAGATCCAGCTGTGCCAGAGCCTGTGTGAGCCTCTGAGAAAAGAAGGGATGAGACCTTTCCCGTGTGTGTGTGTGTGTGTGTGTGTGCATGTTCATGTGTGTAAATGGTAAATGGTAAATGGACTGCATGTGTTATATAGCGTCTTTTATCCAAAGCGTGTGTGATGCCTCTGTTCGCCAGAGTGTTAGAGTGTTAGTGTGTGTGTGTGCTTGTGTGTGTGTGTGTGTGTGTGTCTGTGTGTGTGCATGTTCGTGTGTGTGTGTGTCTGTGTGTGTGTGTGTGTGCATGTGTGTGTGTGTGCAGGTGTGTGTGTGTATGTGCCAGGCTGCAGACATGGTGTGTGATGTGTACCCCTCCCGGCCCTGCCCTGCTCAGCCCGGCCCAGTGTGTTTTTTTGGCTGTGACAGTGTTAATGCACATTTGTCCTGCAGAGGGACAGGCCCGGGGGGGGCTGTCCGCTGATTTAATTGAAGGTAATTGGTCCCATGGCTACACTCAGCGCCCTGAGGGGCCGCTGTTTACTGTGTGTTCTCTCATGTAAACGGTCAGTCGAGCTCCGCGAGGCGTCAGGGCAAACGCACCCTCCCCTCACCCTCCCCGGGCTCCCACCTTGGGCTGGGTTTGGGGGGAGAGGGTGGGGGGGCCGGGGGGGGGGGTGATTATTCGCCTCTGAATAGTTTTGCTACACTGTAGAAGTAAATGAGCAGGGAAAGGAATGCTAGCAGGGGTGACAGAGTCCTGCTTCCTGGGGGCTGTGAGCCGGGATTAGGCAGGAAATGAAGTTTTTCACAGGGAGAGCGAGGGAGGGAGAGAGGGAGAGAGGGAGGGAGGGGGGGGAGGGAGGGAGGGGGGGGGGGGGAGAGGGAGGGGGGAGGGAGAGAGGGAGCGCTCTGCATTGTGAGCTGGGTAATACCGTGGTAATTACAAAGAAATATTTGAGCGGCCAGGTTTCTTTTTTCCTCTGTCTCCTTTCTCCTCTTTTCTTCTTTCACGAAAGGTTTCCCCCTATCACAGGAAAGACGACTGCAAAAAAAAAAGCGAGTGAGAAAGAAAGGAGAAAGAAGTAAGGGGACCTCCCAAACTAAGGGGTCCTTCATTTTTTCGCCTGATGAGTTAATTGCATTTCTCTTTCA
>CM045900.1:13852500-13860000 GCA_025169545.1 Anguilla japonica | reverse complement strand
TCCCACTGTGTCTTTCATCAGGTGTGAGTTGGGGTGGGGGTTGGGGGGGGTGCAGGGGGTGGGGGCGCTCGTGATGAGGGCAGGGCCGGCGTAGGCCCGGCGCAGGCCCAGGTTAGGCGCTGTGGTCGGGCAGGCCCAGGGGGAACGGATCTTTATCCCCATTTTTAATTTTGTTTCCACAGTTCTGTCGATGAGCCCCTCTCTCTCTCTCTCTCTCACTGTGCACCCCCCCTCCCCCCCACACACACTCCAAATCCGTGGTCCTGACTGCGTGCCAGCTGGGGAGGGGGCGGTAACACCCCCCCCCCCCCCCCCCCGCCCGTGTTCTGTGGCGTCTCTGAGAACAAGGCTGGAGCTGTTTTTGCAGCTTTTCCAAGTGGCTTTTTGCAACTGTTTCACAATAGAGATACTAATTACTTTAGATTTGGAGAGCTGGTTAATTGATTGGTGTAACGTCCTAATTGCGTGTCTCTTACTCTGCTGCTCAGAAACATTGCTGGGGTACATTTCAAATGACTCTCCTGCATTTTGACACAGTGTGTGAAACATTAATTCTGGTAAATAGCTAAATAAAAATTTAGGTAAGGAGATGCACACAAACACACACACACACACACACACACACAGACACACACACTCGCTGTGTGTTGGCAACAGAGAGACTGTTGAAAGTGAATGTGTTTGTTTTTCAGTTTGTTTTTTTCGCGGTTGACCGTCTACCACCGAACTGCTCTTTGTGTCACACAGTTTATCCTTCTCACTTGCTTTCTCCCTCTCCTTCTTCCTGTCTTTCTCTGTCTTTCTCTCCCTCCGTCTGGCAGCAGAGTGGCTGGTTATGCGAGGCGGTGATATATGAGGAGAGAGCGGTGGCTAGCGGCTGAGGAGTTGATAGTGCTTTAATACAGTCGCCATGTCAGTCACCTTCCAGTGCTGCTGGTCTGCCGGTGTGGTACTGCCAATTGATTGACAAGCATTTTACTTTATGTCCGTGTGGTTATTTTAATAGGAGTCACCACTGCACACCAAAGTGAAGTGTCCTTTTTTATCAGGAAGGGGGAAAAACTACCAGTGAACCCGAATCCAATGCCCCTTTTTTTTTGCGATCGTGCATACCTGCGTTGCCACGGTGATGGGCGGCTCCCGATTGCCGTGGAGAGGGCCCGGGTCCCCCCCCCCCCCCCTTCCCCCCGCACTGTGTGATCTGAAGCACATGGCGTGCTCCAAAGTGGGACACGGCAAATCAATGGGAATCATTTATCCCATTCAGCCTCAGTCCACAAAATCCTGCATTTCCCTAATCAATTTAAAATAAGCATCATTCACTCTGCAGTAGGATGAGAGGGAGGGAGGGAGGGAGGGAGGAGGCAAGAGGTGCTGTGTGTGCGTGCGTGCGTGCGTGCGTGCGTGCGTGCGTGGACTGGAGTATAATAGCTTTCAGGCCACACAAACATATCATAGATAAATGGAAGCATGTTATTAGTAACCTTTTTTTTACCCAAAAAGTGCACTAGCCTCAGAGGCTTAAGTAGCTACTTCCTTGTTTTGCCTGAAGTCTGAGACGCGAGAGAGAGAGGGAGAGAGTGCCTCGGTCGCACTAATGCTCCCTCACAAGCGCCGTGAAGCCCAAGCGGCCAATCACCTGCCCCGTCTTCACTGACCTCCAGAGGGGGAAAAAAAGGACAAGGTCATTGAGATAAAAATGATTTTGATTCATTTCAAGCGAACCGTCCAATTTTGAAATTAGCCTTGGGCTTCCATAAAGAATACTTCCTATCTGAACATATAATGCACATTGCCCAATTGTGTATGTGCATTATTTAAGCTGGGTAAGTGTGCTGCTTTGACTGGCTATTACAGAGCATAATGAAGGGCTCTTTCTGAAACGCCAGATATTGGTGGAGCTTAGTCGGGGGATAGTGGGTGTAGGATGGGAGGTGGGTTTAGGGGAGGTGGGTGTAGGCTGCGTAGTGGGGTTAGTTGAGGTGGGTGTAGTTAGGGTGGTGGTTTAGGGGATGTGGGTGTGGATTGGGTGGTGGGGTAAGTGGAGGTGGGTATAGGTGGCGTTGGGGGATTAGGGGAGGTGGGTGTAGGTAGGGTGGTGGGGTTAGGGGAGGTGGGTGTAGGTAGGGTGGTAGGTTAGGGGAGGTGCATGTAGGTAGGGCGGTGGGGTGGTGGATGAGGGGGTGGGGCTGCGTCGGGGAGGGAATGCTGGGATTGGAGGAAGCGGGGAAGCATCACTCAGCACATCAGGCCCTGGGAGTGCAGAAGTGAAGCGACCGGGACGGAGATTAAACCTGACGAGCAGTCAGCAGTGATCACACCTCAGCAGAGAGCCTGTACTAACAGCAGAGGGAGGGAGAGAGGGAGAGAGAGGGAGGGAGGGAGAGAGACTAACTGGAGGGAGGGAGAGAGGGAGGGAGAGAGGGAGAGAGACTAACTGGAGGGAGCAGCATTGATGATGGTTCTATTACTTGGCACAGTTAGAGTGTTAAGTGCTGTCCTGGTGTCAGTGTGTAATCGATCGCGGCCGGGCTGCCCGGGAGAGCCGCAGTCTGAAAGAGGCAGTTCTGCAGGAAAACAGCCCGGAGGTCAGAGGGCGCCCGGGCCCCCCCCCCCCCACAGCACTGCGCCCCAGCCAGACAGGCACGCGGGGACGTGGGGGGGCGGGGGACAGGGGGGGGGGGAGGCCCGCCCGGGGTGACACCGCCGTGGCCGCGCATCAATAGCCATCGAGCGCCATTGTGCGCTAATGCTAGCCTGATGGATCAGCTTTCGGTTTTGGCCCGGAGGACCATTAGCGGGGGGAAGAGACGCCGCGCTGATACGGGCAGACAGGGGCTCGGCACCCATCGCTCGGCGCCGTGCGGCACGCATGTGGGCCGGCCCCGGAGAGGCCCCGCCCCTTCCCTCCATCTGTCCATCAGTAAATCTACATGTCAGACCAGAGCCAGACAACAGGGACTAGGACTTGGAGTCTATTATATAGTGATGGTGATGTGTGCGTGTGTGTGTGTGTGTGTGTGTGTGTGTGTGTGTGTGCGTGTGCGTGTGCGTGTGTGGGGTGGGGTGGGGGGCGTTAGGTGTTGGTCTGGGCTAGCTGGGCCACACTGGAGGTTGGCAGCTTGTGAGCGTGTATGCATGTGTGTGTGTGTGTGTGTGTGTGTGAGAGAGAGAGAGAGAGAGAGCAGGGTAGAACAATGGCCTGAATCTAAAGAGATGGGGTTTTCAATTGATTACCGGGCTTTTGAATTGATCCAAAGCGCTTCGGTCTTCGTTGTACAGGGCTAATCTGAACGCACATGCAGCTGGAGCAACTGTGTGCGCACGCACACACAGACACACACGTGCACGCTCGCAGTGCTGTGAGTCACACCCAGACATGCACCCAGCCCTGACACATTCACACACAGGCAGATATTTAAAAAAAAAATTAAACTCCTTCCCTGTTATTAGTGTCCATTGACATGCATGGCATTCACATACACAGTCATGCCTACTTTTTCCCTTATTATCTTCAGTGTGCAGTCTGCCCATGCACACACTGTCAGCAGCACACATCGCAAACATGGCCGTGCGCAGTAAACACACTGCAGAGCCACGCGTGACTCCTGAGTGCTGTGGCTCCAGCTTCTTTCTGCTGAAGACCTGACGCTGCTCCTGTGCGACTGCGTTCCCGTTGTCAGTTATCTAATAGCGGGAGCTGGAGTGGCGTGAGCGTGGATGGGCTTTCAGCGCCGTGCGCTGGGTAACAGACTCTAAACGAGCTCGCGCTTTCCCCCCGCCGCGGCCGGCGGGCGCGCTGACCTGCCGAGTCGCTCGCGGCCGCTCTCAGCGCCGCGGCTCGGGCGTGGGCGTGCCGATCGATGGCGGCGGCGGAGGCTGGAGTCGGCCCCTCCGCGCCGTCCCCCCCCCCCCCCCCCCCCCCCCCCCCCCCCCCCCCCCCCCCCCCCCCCCCCCCCCCAGACGCGCCGGCGTAATGGAGCGGCCCGCGTTCAGAACGTTTACGCGCCATCTTCTACCGAATTACCTGCCGCAATCTGCACCCCCCCCCCCCCCCCCTCCATCCCACAGAGCAATCATCACTTTGCCACTCGCCGTCTCATGGGAGAGCTCGCCGTATCGAGCTCCTCACCGCCAGGCTGGGGCAGGAAGTCCCCTCTGCCCCCGTCTGTGGGGATTGTGGGATGGTCCCCCCCCCCGCTAGGGAACAGAGCTGACTCTGCTCACGATGGCCGACAATCGCAACAATTAAAAAAGACAACAGCCGCGGTGGAAACGGCCCTAATTGCCGCCGTAATTTCCCAAACAAAAAGTGTTTGTCCTGGGCTCGGTGTGGCAAGTCAAAATTGGATGCGGCCGTGCTTTTATTTGTTTTTTTCCTGACTGCGAGCGTGTTTTTAAAAGCATTCTTTACAATGAGTGGGCTTTAAAGCATCTAGCTGTGGAGTGCTCTCCTGTACAGCAGTGAATAAGGGGCTTCTTAATTTTAATATTGCTGAAACAGACACCGTTCGTATTACACGCCACTCGACGTGTGGAGGGGGAACTCAAGTCCCTGACCTCCCTGCTCTCCACGCCGGCCTTTTTTTTCCCTGTTAAATGTGATCTCTGCTAGTTTATGTATTTATTCAGTGCTGCCTTGTGATGGGAGCCCTGTACAGGGCGTGTGGAGAAAAGTCTTTATTTCGGCACAGTCTCTGCTTTCCCCTCGTGCCCCCCCCCCCCTCCCCGGCCCAGATTGAGCCGGGACCTCCAGAACGGCGGGAGCTGGCGGGGGGTCCGCTGGCGTCCCGGGCCCGGTATCATTCCTGATTTGCATGCTAATTACCGAAATTATCAAGTGCGAGTCAGATGGCAAATAAAGCCGTTGTTTCGGAGCGCTCGTTAACCGCGGCCGCCGCCCCCCGCGACTCGCGCGCGACGCCACACATCGCCGCGGCGAAGGGAACAAAAACAATTAGCATAAAAAACTTTAGCTTTTTTCTGTATCGGTCATTTACATATTAATTACTGGACCAAAGCGATGGACGGCGAGTGATATCGGAGGCGATAGCGTGCTCTCCGCGGTGTTTTTGGCAGGCCTTAAAGGGGGCACGTCTCCGGGCGTACCCTGGGCTTCTGCGCACCCCTGCCATCGGACTCAATGTGAGCCGCAGAGATACAGCCAGCGGCTTTCTTTCTCTCTCTCCCTCCTCTCCTCTTTCCTTCCCTCCTTTCCTGTCCATCTCTTCCCCTCGCTGCCACTTTCCACATGCTATGCTGCTTTCCACCCTACTGTGGAGGCAGGAAAGAGCCGTTTCACACTTGACCTCTGACCCCTGACCCTGAAATAATGGTGTGCCACCATTTTGATGGCTAAAGTGAAGCTGTAGGTGGCACACTGTTCTGGGGGGGGGGGGGGGGGGCAGCACACCCCCCCACTCTGCTCCACTGCCCCCCCCCCCCCCCCCCCCCAACAAACAGACGAAAAGCGAAGCGCCTGACGCAGAGCGGAGCTGTCGCCAGGCTCCCCGGACGCTGTCGCCCCAGGGCAGCGCTGCTGAGATTACCCATCAGGCCTCACTGAGGATTCACTTTAATACAACAGAACCACTCTTGACAGAGAAAGTGAATTCATATCCATTTTCATTCCCCGGGAACACGCTACTCTTCAGATAAATGGCATCATCGCTGAGTGTGGATTAATTTTTTTTTTTTTTTGCCCGTTCAGTCGGGGGCAACTTGTGAGATTCGTTTCCTCCCCCCTGTGCCCGGTGCCTGGTGAGAGCTGGCTGGGGCGGGTGTGGGGGGTGCTTCTGTTGCTGATGAGGAGGACCGAAGACAGGGCTCAGCAGTTTGGCCAAAACACACACAGCATACATAAACCAACACACACGCACACACACACACACAGAAACACACACACATATGCACACAGACAAACCAAAACACACACACACACACACACACACACACACACAAACAGAAACACGCACACATATGCACACAGACTAACCAAAACACACACACACACAGAAACACATACACAAACCAAAGCGCACACACACACGCACACACACAGACCAAAACGCATGTACACAAACCAAAACACACACACACACACACGCAAACAGAAACACACACACATATGCACACAGACAAACCAAAACACAGACACACACAGACACACACAAACAGAAACACACACACAAACCAAAGCGCGCGCACACACACACACACACACACAGACCAAAACGCATGTACACAAACCAAAACACACACACATACACATCAAAGCACATATACACATACCAAAACACACACACGCACACACACACACACACACAAACCAAAACATATACACAAACCAAAACACACACACACCCAAGCTCAATGCAGTAATTATTCATAGTCAGAGAGGTCTGGTTTGAATTCAGGATATGGAAAGTAAGATATTTAGAGAACCACTACTTAGAAAAATGCATTTTATTAACCTTCAACAGAGGAGGGGTTAATAAATGACAACAATGCTGAAATTGGACTTATTGTCCTCATAGCTACAGGTGTTGTCTTCCACTTAGACAACACCACGATATGTTGCTATTTCTTCTGAGTATTGCTATTTGGGACAGTATTGGATAGAATCACTGTACATATATGTAGTCCATTCTGTCTCTCTATGATGAATATCAAGAAAGTTGTTAGCAGGCCTAAAGATGTATCAAACCAGTGACACAGAAACTGAAAAGACCCAGGACTGCTGAGGAGAGGTGGTGAGGTCACATCGCCATGGCGACCTGGGCCCCTCGTACAGGAGGCTAACTAGCTCCTATCGTGGACTCCAGCACCATAACGTCACTTGCACAACTGTGACATAAAGACCCTCCCTTAGGCCTAGCAAGGCTGCTGGACCCATACTGCTCAGAGCTGAAAGCTCAGGCAGAATCACATGGCAGAAGCGCATGGCAGAAGCGCATGGCATCCCGTTATATCTGGTCCAGCCTGGTCTGAGCCCTGTGACTCGGGCAAGAGTTGCATCTTCCAGCCAAGTAGAGAGGTGGACTTCATTTAACAGTGCATATCTGCTGTACAAGGCTAGAGCACAGTGGGCTTTGTGTTCTGTATTTGTATACAGAGAGTGTGTGATGTAGCGTAGTAGCGTGCGTTTGGTGGTGTGCAGACTGCCTGGTCCTCGCTTCTCCAGCGCTCCCTTCTTTTACTGGTCAGGTTTGACCGTTCCTTTAAGCCACGGCGGTCGCAGTCCAGTCGCCAAATCGCAGAGCGATCGGTGATCTGCGAGCAATCGGGGCGCACAGGTGCTGTTTAATTAGAGCGGGACTTCCTGTCAGCATGCTGCTCGACTTTATCCCTGCCCCGACCCCTGACCCTTGACCCCGGTGACCTCTCTCTCCCTCTGTGCAGCCCTTCCCCCTCTCTCCTCTGACTGGCTCACCACCCCTCTAATCTGTTAAGCTCAACTTTTTATCAGTCGCTTATCCTTTACATGGCTGAGGCTGCATT
>CM045900.1:13802500-13847500 GCA_025169545.1 Anguilla japonica | reverse complement strand
CAAGCACACTCAGAAATGTATGCAGAGTACACACACAGGTACACTCAAAACTATTTACACATTTACTGCACACACTGGTAATTAAAAATATATACAGAGATTAATTACAGTCAGTTACGCACAGGTGAACTTAAACTATTTACATAGATTGAGTATATGCACATTCAGAAATACAGACTGTACACGCAGGTACATTAAAAATATATACAGGCATTGATTACGCCTTTTGGTGCACACAGGTACACTCAAATATTTACATTGGTTGAGTATACACCTCATTTAACCCTTTAAAGTGCAAGATCACAAATATGTGATTACACTGTTTTAACTGAACATTCTAATGCTGATGTAACAATTGATAATGGTAAAACAGTTGGCAACTACTGATAATTGAAAGCGATGGAGTTCTAGAACACTGACTTTAGAATTTAAAAAAAAAACATTCCAAAAAAAGAAACTACTTTTCAAAGCGTTAGAAATATATTCAGAACTAGAATGTGCACAGATACCAATACAAACAGACACATACATATACACTAATGTGCACACAAACACAATGATATTTATAGACACAGCGCTGTCCATTGGTGTGCGTGTGTGTGCGTGTGTGTGTGTGTGTGTGTGTGCACAGGTACAGAAACACACACACACTGAATGTGTCCTGAGGGAGTGATGATGAACATTAACAAACAGAAGGGAAGGTGGTGAGGGTTTGGCCCAGCATGTAATACAGTAGGTGAGTGCTGCAGTGCCTGCAGGTCTGGTGATATCAGTGATGCTAATTAGTGTAGTCTGTGTATCTGACTCTCAGGTTGTTAAGATCTCCTGTGACAAGGGCAATATTCCTTATCCCATAATTCATATCCCTCTTTCTCTTCATCCCTCTCTCTCTTTCTCTCTCGCTTTTCTCTCTCGCTCCTTAGACTCGGTCCTTTGACAGGTCTGTCTCTTTGCACCCCCTGCCTTGCAAGATTTGGGGCGCAATACATTCTGGGTTCAGCCCAAAGAATTAAGGTACTGTGCATTCTGGGTGGGGGTGCTCACCCACCCTACCCCACCCCATCCAACCCCCCCCCCCCCCCACGGCAGGTCCGGGTATTTTCTGGATGTGGCCTCATAGGTGTTGGGGGGGGGGGGGGGATCCTGTGTGAGCCTAAGGTTGGGGGGCAGGGTTGGGGTATGGGATCACTCCTGCTTGACTGTATGGGTGTTCTCCTCTTGTTGCCAGGAGATGAGGGGAGGGGGGGTGGGGTTGGGGAGGACGAGGCCCAAACGCAGCTCAGGTTTTCCCCAGATCCACTAGAGCACACTCTCTCCTCAGAGGACCCGCGCCTCCTCTTATCTGACCACAGCCTCTCCCTGCGTCCATCTCAATTAAAACAGAGCAAACCCCCTTTTCAGTCGGTATTATATATTATCCGTCCAAATCTAATTTCAGGGAAATTGCCAGGGAGTCTAAAGTCATTAATTTGAGTGACATCAGCTGGGATTGTTATTCCACAATGGAGCGGAGGATAAGGACGTCTCTCAGAATGTAGCACAGCTACCGTGAGGTGAGCGGGCCTGTGACACACACACACACGCACGCACGTGCACAGACACACACGCATGTATGTACGCACATGCACGCGTGCACACGCATGCATGCACACACACAGATGATGTGCAAGCTACGCACTGTGCGAGTGTGAGAGCAGATCTAACAAACTCAAAAAAATGCAGCTAAGCTGACAACTAAATGACTTTATATAATGAACAATAAATTTGTGATTCAGTTTGTGGACTATATACAAGCTCATGTGCTCAAGTACGCCCCCTGCTGCCTGTTCGGAAGAGTGAAGAAAACCCGTAGCGCTCCTCCTAAACAAGCAGGGCCAGCCAGCTGCTTCTTTTCACACCGCAGTGTGCCTGCAGAGTGGTGGCAGAGGAGAACCAATCATACGCGTGTCCAGTAGGGGTCGCTCGTGCAATGAACACCGCTGTCCTCGCTAACTGAACTCCTCCCATACATCCCTTGGTGAAGCAAAGCCAATTGTGCGCCGCCCCCTGCAGGGCTGCCGGCCGCAGTCGGCACCGGCACGGGCCGGATTCGATCCGAGACTGTGGTGCTCGCCACAAGCGGCGCTTTTACCCAGCGAGCTACCCAGCGGCCGCTTGGTGGCACTTTCCCTCTTCACAGTACTGTATGGTGACTGCCGGGGACTCGGGGTGGAGTGCCTCTTTCTCCCTGTGTGGAACAGAGGCCCCAGACGATGGCTGCGTGTTTACTGTACCTGCTGCATGGCCCATTACAGAGCTACTCAGCACAGGACTCACCTGCTCTTTAATCTGCATTTTCTATATGATGCTCATATGCATTTTACATGCACACCCAAATGACACTTCCGTTATATATAAATAAAATAGCTGTGTTGTCATTCTGTGGAACCGCAGGCGTCGAGCCTGTGGTTAAAATCATCAGGCCCGGGTGGGGGGTGTTTTTTTCCAGCCAGATTATTCTGATTTAGTGATTTCCTGAGAGAGGGAGAGAGAGAATCATCGTCAGAGTGACAGAAGCCGTCAGTTGCTATGTGTCTTTAATCAGGTGATTTGATTTGTCTTTAGAGAGAGTGACAGCTCGGCCCCCTCTGGGGTCCGCTGATGAGACTGCGTGCCCCTCGCACTGCTGGTTATCAGGGAAACACAATCAGCAGCGCACCTGTCAGTATTACTGTACTGCACTTACTGCACTGCAGAGACCGGCTGCTGCACACACACTCACACACACTTATATATATATATATATATACACACACACACACACACACACTCACACACACTATATATATATATACACACACACACACACACACACACACATCACACACACTTTATATATATATATATATATATATATATATATATATACACACACACACACACACACACACACACTCACACACACTTATATATATATATATATACACACACACACACACACACACACATGCAGACACATGCATGTATATTCACAAAACATTACATAAAAGCCACAGTTGTCCAGAGGACAGTCAGTCAAAAGTTCGTCATTTAAGTATCCAGAATACAAACATGTGTGTGCGTGCGTGAGCGTGTGCGTGTGTGACAGAGAGGCAGGGAGAGAGAGATTGAGAGAGGACATGAATGAGACAGACGGAGGTAAATGGATTGTGGAGCCTTAGTACACGTGGGATTTTCTTAACTAATTAGCTGAGGTGAAACATGCTCGTAATCATGCGGCCTTGAGGGACATCCTGAGGTGTACACAAATCCTCACGTATTCAGGAAATGCATTATAAACATGCAATATTCACAGCCTCTAATTTAGCTTTTAGAGCAGGCTCTGTATGTTCTGGGGGCAGCCCAAAGCAAGAGCAATCTGAGCAGAAGATTAGAGGGGGCTTTCTCTCCTCAGACGTGGCCCTGATGAATCTCTAAACATGTTTTACACGCTGGTGTTTAAGCACAAAGAGTGGCTTCCTGCGTAATGGGCCAAATGACTTGCAGCGTCTCCAGAATCTCTCTCTCTCTCCTCTCGCACACTGTCTAACTCTCTTTTTTCTTCTCTTTTATTTTTAAGTTCACGCTGTCACAAGATGTGACCTGGGCCTCAGTTGGTTGTTAAAATTGTCATCCCTCCACCTCCAAGCTTTCAGAACTGCTCTTTCCTTTTTTTGTTCCATAGAAATATAAAAGTTGAAAGATGACGTGAATAATTTTTTTTTTGTAAATTTCAGATACATTTAATTTTCAGATACATTGATTTTTGTACAGTCAGAAATTAATATTTTCTGTGATGTTCATCCATTGAACGGTATTGCTAGTATAATAATAATAATAATAATAATAATAATAATAATAATAATAACTTTGTTTATGTAGCACCTTCATCTCTGTGTAACTCAAAGTGCTTTCCAGACATTAAATGCTAAACACAAACGTAATAATAAACACAAAATAAAAGCAGGCTATACCATACTTAAAGGATTTAAACTGAGACAAAATACAATAAAATAGGAGTTTAAAAACTAAAACAAATAAATGCTCAACGCAATAGAGCAGACTAAGAGCGGCCTTGCCCTAACTAGCTTCTGAGACCGAGGAGTTCTGCAGCAGATGAGTTCAGGGTTCTCCAGGGTTCTCTAGGGTTCTCCAGGGTTCTCTAGGGTTCTCTAGGGTTCTCTTGGGTTCTCAGGGTTCTAGAACGGTGTGCCCATGCCTTGCACACAAGACCCGTACTCCCCCGGACTCATCTGGCACTTGTTCTTTTATTTTTTTTATTCTGTTTTTGGCTCCATGTGAATGAGGCTCCGGAGGGAAAACAAAGATGGAGGGAAGAGTAGACTCTTACCTCCTCACCTCAGCACTGCCTTTCTGAGGGTGAGAAGAAATGTGCTGCTTTCAAGTGTGACTGGTTTCCTGGCGTGTTCCTTTCCAAATGCCATGCCTTTTCTGTGCTTTTTTTAAAATGCGGTTTCCAGTTATTTTACTTTTTCGGGGGGAGGAGCTGGCTCTCCTCTTCCCCGTGTCCCTCCCCCCCCCCCCCCCCCCCCCCCCCCCCCGCCCGATCCCCATGGTCCCCGCCGGACGGCAAGGCCGGCAAGGTGCCAAACAATCCTGGGGTCATAAAGATGTCACTTCCCATGGACTCGCAGGGATTGTTTTCCGGAGCGCGCTCTCCGCTCACCTCTGCGCCGCGCGCCCTGTCTGCGGGCGCTAGCGAGGGGCCGCGGGGTCCCCCCGGGCCCCGGACCAGGGGCCGCGGCGCTGGGCGTGGCCCCCGGAGGGGTGACCTCTTCGCTCTCCGCCCCTTGGGCCTGAGCTGAGGTAGTGTTACAGTCGCTCTCTCATTATCTATCTGCGCCTGCTGTTCTTACGACTTCTTTTGACTGAAGGCTGGGCATTATGAGGAAGGGAAATTCTGTTTGACGTGTTTCAACAGGAAATGGCTTCCTCATTCGTGTTTATTTCTTGCTCACTTTCGGACAGTCTGACAGACATTCCTGGTAATAATACGCTTGTCGTAGTGCTTTTCACTGAGAGTGCTTAACAGGAAGGGTGCGTCAGAGAACACACCAAAAGTATCCTGAAATTTGATATGTTTGCTATTTACTGAAGGCATTTGGAGATCAAAGGTGAAAATGAGACAAAAGCCCAGACAATCAGCTTTTATTTCACGGTATTTACCAGACCTGGGTCAAATACTTATTTGTTTTGGATCCAAATACTTTTCTACGCTTTACTGATCTTGTCTGGTGTATTGGAACCAGTGAAATACTCTCAAAAAGTACAAACACCGTCCTCTGGTCATATTAGCAGGCTCAATTACATCAGGCAAGATAAATAGAGCACAGAACAGTATTTGAATACGAAGCAGATATTTGACCAGGCCTGGTATTTACGTGCTTACAGGTTTTTACCATTTTACAGGATCGGCTGTTTTTGTGTTGATTCCACCCGTTTTCGGCTGTGCAAAAGTAAGTGAACAGGTCAGACGACTGACAGGTCTCCACTGCTGCTCAGGTGTTTCCTTTCGCATGGATTTTCATGCGTAAAAGAGCAGTCTGTGTCTAGTCTTGGTTTCAGCCTTCGTCATCTGTGGAGGACTGCATTTGGAGTCAGAGGCACACGCCATCATGAAGACCAGAGAATTAACTATGGCAGAAAAACAACTGATCTGTAAGCAGAGAGGACAAAATTCATTAAAAAGGATCACTGTGGATCAGGGCCTGTGCTAAATATGTTAATGTAATGTACAGGTAGGTTTAAATGCAGAACTAGGCAGCTGTGAGTTCTCCTCGTGTCAAAAGACTGTACAACGTGTCCGAGTGTAAAAATAAAAAGAACAGGATACGGAGACACCAGTGGCACGTTTGTCTAAAAAGGCAACGCCCCTTCTGAGGAGCCTGATGAGGGGCTGGAACTGAGCTGAGGGGTGGAGGTGGGGTTACCACTGGGGTGGGTAGGAGTAGGATATTTTGGCAGGACTTCCTGTTTGTCCGTGGGAGTGAGGTCACGCTTGCGATGCTTGGGCATGTGGGCATTGACTCCGCCCTGCAGTAGGCTAGGGCCGGTCACTGTGAGTGCCCTCTGGCTTTGCGACACACTGCGTGTGAATGAAGCCCTTGTCGGTGTCACAGGCCTGCCGGGTTTTCCGTCTGACCAGCGAAGGAACGGGAGTTTGCTCCTGAGGGCAGGGGGTTAGGGTCCGTGGTTTAATGAGCTGCCTGTGTGCGGTGGGGCCCACCTGGGACGCTCCCTCAGGGAGCGGGACGTTGGGGGCAGTGCCATGAGCCAGTAAGTGGCGCTGTAACCCCCCCCTGGTTGAGAGGGGAAGACGGCAAACACACACAGGGCATGCTCACAGTCTCGCACAACTCTCCGTGGCCAAGGAGAGCCAGCCCAGCTCCAGGGTCAACGGCAACATCGTCTCCACCCAGCATACTCCCATCGGGATTGGAGGAGACTGCTTCCTCCGTCCCGGGTCTTGGCCGGTCGGGGTTCGGGGGTAGAGAACGGGGATCCATTTTATCCCCCCCCCCCCCACCCCTTTCTTATTCCGATCACAGGAGCCAGGAAAGAAAAGGAGTCTTTTGAATTTAGCGTTTTTTTCCCAGAAAAGCCCAGCGGGAAACTCATCTGTTCCTGCTGTATTGTTGCGCTCCGCACACCTAATTGAATGTTTATATTTAACTGGTGGAGAGGGCCTGTCTGCAGGTGACATCAGCCCTGATCGCAGGGGCCGAACACGGCTCTTACGCTGTTTAATTATAACCCCCGTGAGATCTGCACCCCCCCTTCTGTCCTGTTACGCGAACGCTGAACCTGTCCGAGCCGATGGAGGCCAGCTAGCCGCCGCTACCTCTTCTGGCTTCTCTCCGACCCAAACCCGCACCCAACGCTGAGTCTGTTCAAGCAGTTGTTATGGGGAAGAGGCTGCACTTTAAATTAGTCATAACTCTAGACTTGTACAGTTGGATGGCCAGGTGGGGCAGGGTGGCGGTGGAAGGGAGGGGGGATTGTAGGGCTGGGGGGGGGGGGGGGGGGTGAGATGGTGGCCTGCCTCACATGTTAATCTCCCCTCTCCTCTCTCTCTCTCTCCGTGCGAAAGCGACGCGCTCCGCCGTATCGCCTGCCCCGGCCGATGAATAATGGCAGCGAGGAGGAATTTTCAATGCATACATGATTGCCTCTGTGGAGCGCGTCTCCCTCCTCCTCGTGTGAAAGACTATC
This sequence comes from Anguilla japonica, assembly GCA_025169545.1. Taxonomy (NCBI): domain Eukaryota; kingdom Metazoa; phylum Chordata; class Actinopteri; order Anguilliformes; family Anguillidae; genus Anguilla; species Anguilla japonica. The sequence continues at coordinate 13,840,249 of CM045900.1, read as the reverse complement.
CCCCCACCCCTCTCTCCCCTAATCCCAGCCCTGCCGTTCTCTCCTCCAGGACTTAACACTACTCTCAGGCCTCATGCATGTGGAACAGCCTGCTCAGTCCATGTACTCAGCCCCCCCCCCCCCCCCCACACACACACACACACACACACCTGCGCACCTGTACTGCCGTGCACCTGTACTCTGCCCCCCCCCACACACACACGCAGTCTCACACACACACACACACACCTGCACGGCCGTGCACCTGTACTCTGCTCCTCAGTAGACCGCGCGCTGGCTGTCCGTGGGCAGCCTGGCGAACGGAACACCTGATCCGATAATCCAAACGCATCACACAGCCTGTTCTGCTTTTTATTAAAAGGAAAACAGAACAGTTTGAGGTGACTGGTGTTGGTGTGTGTTTCTGCGGGTGCACACACACACACACACACACACACACACGCAGCCAGCGGGCAGGTTTGAGCACCTCGCCCCCGTGCTGTGCGCCTGAGTGTGGCTGCAGAAACACCGCCGGCCCGCCTGCTTGCTCTCAAGTGGGCTGAATTGGTGGAATTTTTGAGTTGGTTGCAACCTACACATAATCATAAACGCATATGATAACCATCTCACACACACGCATACGCACACACACACACACACACACACACACTAACACACACGCGCACACACTCGTACTCTCGAAGCCAAGAAGAGTGGACGCTCGCATCCAGCGCTCCCGCCGAGTGGCTCTATTCAGAGCGCAGACAGGAGTATGCAAATGCAGCCACTGTCAGAGAATAAACATTTTACATTAATCTCCTTAATTGTCATTAACCCCCGGAGCTGCTCAGAAAGGTGTTTTCACAGACGGAGAGGGAGAGAGGGAGAGAGGGAGGGCGAGAGGGCGCATGGGAGAAAGAGAGGGAAGCGGAGCTCGGTATAAGCACCCTCTACGGGGTGGGGGGGTCTAGTGCCCCCCCCTCCCCAACATTGTTGGTGGAGTTGAGCAATTTAATTACCCTCCTGAGTATCCCACTGGGGTGCTCCCCCCCCCCCTCCCGAATCCTCTCTCTCTCTCTCTCTCTCTCTCAGTTTGTGTTTGTTATTGTGTTTGGCATGACCTGCGGTGGGCGTTGAGGTGGGCACCTGGGGTCAACCCAGGCCCCTACCCACCCCTCCTCCTTCCCAAGGGGGTCGGGACCCCTCCGCACGCACACATCCCCCCCCCAGGCCCTGCCCCCCATTAGGGCCGAGGCTTCATATGAGCAGTGTGCGGCAGTGTACTGAAGAGGGGTCACTCTCTCTCTCATTCGGTTTCCTGTGTAGTTTAGGCATGTAGGCGTGATTAACCTGCCTATGGAAAGCCGGGGTGCGCGCAGGGAACAGGCTGGTGTCCTTGTGAGGGGGATTGTGTACCTGTCCCCACTGGTGCTTAATTAACCACAGCCTTTCAGGAGCTTTCCTCATAATCACATACATGAAAGGCTTCCTTTAAAAGAACAGGCCTGGATTCAACCTGTCCTTAACTGTGACTCCTTTATTTATTTCCAGAAATATGCTAACGTTAAGGACAGAGGTCGGTTAAGTCCCATTGCGCTGTGTTAATGTGTGATCTCTGGGCTGTCAAGCGATCGCGTAGTGACCTCAGGAAGTGTTCCAGCACTGGTCCCTCGGGCCTCGTGACCACTAATCCAAAGGGCATGCATGCTCTTATTGGATGAAAGGTTTCAGTGCAATAGCACAGGCTCTTATTGGATGAAACGTTTCAGTGCAATAACACATGCTCTTATTGGATGAAACGTTTCAGTGCAATAACACATGCTCTTATTGGATGAAACGTTTCAGTGCAATAACACATGCTCTTATTGGATGAAACGTTTCAGTGCAATAGCACATGCTCTTATTGGATGAAAAGTTTCAGTGCAATAGCGCATGCTCTTATTGGATGAAAAGTTGCAGTGCACTAACGCAGGCTCTTGCTGGATGAAAAGGCTGGGTGCAGTCGATGTTATGTGCTCTGTGCCAGAGGAGGTCGAGCTGCAGGTATTGTGCTCTTGTCTCTATGTAGGAGGGGGCGCGGGGCGGGGCGGGGGGCTATTTGGCAGCACGCTTGGTCCCCAGGACAGATTGGAGATCCCAGCGTGTGACTAATGTCCAGCCTGGCCCTCTCCTACTGTACCCCATTATCCTGCCCTGCCGACTCCCAGTTTCCATTGAATGGACAGGTGTGGGATTCCTAAATCCCCTGCCCCCTGCCCCTCCGGAGTGGGACACAGCACCTGTTAATCTGCAGCGGGGTGTGGGCCCAGGGGCCGGCCGCTGATTGGGGATTTGTCAGAAAGCTGGAATTGTCGCAGCGGGGGTGGCCCGGGACCCCCCAGAGTAAAACAATGGGCAGATTAACCCAGGTTTTACCATGGGCGTGGGGGCAGGGGAGGCGGGGGGCAGGGGGGCAGCCCTGGACGGGGGTAATGAGAGGCCAGGCTGAAAAACGCCGCTGGACGCTCCATCCGCCCTGACCAACCGCTAATCAAGTGGCCGGGGGGGAAGGGGGAACAGTTAGACCTATAGCTGGCAGGTTTGGGGAGGGGGCGGGTCAGTGAAGCACACTCTGTTGGACACGTGTTTTATTTGATTGCCGTTTGCTGTGTTGTAAGCACACAGATTGCACGTGTGTGAGCCGGCATGCGGCAGCCTCCTGGCTGTGGCCGTGTGTGAAGTGTGTCTCAGCCTGCTGGTGTTCTGCACGCACGTTAGTGTGTGTTACTCTACCCGCCCCGGCGAGGGTAGGCGCGTTGCCGGGTGTGTTTGCATGTTGCTGGGCGTGTTTGTGTGTTGCCGGGCGTGTTTGTGTGTTGCCGGGCGTGTTTGCGTGTTGCCGGGCGTGACCGCGCGCACCGTTAGCGGCGGGCTCTCGGGGCCGACCCTCCCCCGCACACGTGCGGCTTTGCTCAGCGCATCAGAGCGGCGTTTGGGCGGGCGCGGGGGCCTTTCATGTGTGGAATGTTCCGTCCTCAGCGGAGTCGCGGGATCGAGGCCCGGCGGGGCACGCCAGCCTGATTCCTTAATTCCCCGCGCGCCCGTATCTGATGGACGGGCCCGGCCTGCCGTTTGAAGCGTCTCCTCACCCTCCTCTCATCTTCCCCTCCTCCTGTTCTTTATTGCCCTCTTTCTGCATCTGCTCTGAGCAGGGCTCTTTCAAGTGCTCAAACCAACCTTTAAAAGACAATGTTTTCCGACACACGCGCACGCCCACTCACTCACCCACACACACGTGCGCACACGCACACACGCTCACCCACATACATGCGCACACACACACACACGCACACACACAGCGAGAGAGAGAGAAGGTGGTACCAAACTAAAGATACTGTGCTATTGTTTTCCCGGCATCATAGATTTGGAGGGCAGGGTCACATTCAGGCCATGTTCAGTGGGTCAGTTAAAATGGCAGCGCTGCAGCAGTAGGATGCCCACTCACAGTACCTCAGTCCCTCATATGTGCCACAGGCCCCATCGCTGCTCTGTCCACACTGCTGCCTGTGGGCCTTTCCAGAGCCGTGAGCTTGCTTCCCCGTGCGCTCCACTCTGCACACTACAGCTGCATAATCAGACGGGGTCAGGTGACCCCCGGGCCTTCAGGTGTTGTGTGGGAGCCGATCAGAATGTTAGCTGTTTAAATTCGGTGCCGCGCTGGCCCTCTGTCCCTTACACACCGTTGTCGAGTGCATGGTAAAAATATTTTGAAATGCCTCTGAAATGCGTTTTTGGTTTTAGCACAGAACTGTGGTTATGAAGTGATTTACAAAGTATTGGAAAGTATTTGCGGATACATTCATACTATACACTATACACGGTGTTCTCTATTTGTGTATCTGAAAGGCAGTTTTTTAGGTGTTATTTGATTTTTGGCATATATTTGGGAATACCTTGGTTTGATACAGAACTGAAACAAACTCACTTGAGTATTTACGTATCTATGGTTATACAAAACCATAAAAGGACTCTCTGACATTTATTTTCATTTGAGTATCATTAGAAAACCATGCAAGCTAATATTTAATATAAACAGAAACCGCCTAAAAGAGCATGCGTGAGTGTGTGTGTGCATGTATGCTTTTGTGTGTGTGTGTGTGTGAGAGTGTGTGTGTGTGTGTGTGTGTGTGTGTGTGTGAGTGTGTGTGTATGCGTTAGTGTGTGTGTGTGTGTGTGTGTGCGTGTGTGAGAGTGTGTGCATGTGAGTGTGTGTGTGTGTGTGAGTGTGTGTGTGCGTGAGTGTGTGTGTGTGTGTGTGTGTGTGTGAGTGTGTGTGTGCGTGTGTGACTGTGTGCGTGTGCGTGTGTGAGTGTGCGTGCGTGCGTGAGTGTGTGTGTGTGTGTGAGTGTGTGTGCGTGTGAGTGCGTGCATGCGTGCGTGCGTGCGTGCGTGCGTGTGAGTGTGCGTGCGTGCGTGAGTGTGTGTGTGTGTGTGTGTGTGTGTGTGTGTGTGTGTGTGTGTGTGTGTGTGGTAGCAGGATCTCTGTCCCCTCGGCCCCAGCTCCAGTTCATCAGCCCCATATTTAATTCCGGTGCGCCCCAGCCATGCAATCATCATTTAAAGGTGTTGTAAATAATTCTTGTGGATTAAGTGATTATGTGGGTATTGTGGCTGCTTATAGTGCGCATTATGGCAGCTCTCTGGCTGATGAAAGTGCTTTGTTTCAGGCCCTGAACTGCTCATTGTTCTGCCCTGCTCAGGTCACCGCAAGCCGGGGAGGGGAGGGGAGCGGGGCGCAAGCCTTTCAAATTTAAAAAGCATATTTATCGATTTACTCATTTTTGCTGTATTTTATTAATTTCCCCTGTTAATGCGAAGGGATTTGACACCCCCTCCCTGTCCCAGCTCTCTCCTCTCTCTCCCTCCTCTCTCTCTCTCTCTAGGGTGGTTGATCGTAATGACAGTGAAAGTGCATTGTTGTCATCCTCGTGACCCTCCCGTCCCACGCACACACACACACACACACACACACACACGCTCCCCCTGCCCTCCCTGAGTGCACATTGAAGGTGACTGGCTGCTGTGTCCCTGAATCCCCTCCACTCTGAGTGATTAGTACCTGCAGCTGCAGAGCTCAGCTGTCCCAGGGAGACACAGGTGATCCCCCCCCCCCCAACAGGTGTGTCCCTCTGTCCATCCCCCTCATGCACCCCCCCTCCCCTTCTGCCCCCTCCACCCCCTATTCACTTACTTTTCACACTTCAGCCACATCCCCTTCCTCTGAGGCCAGTGGTAAGGGCTCAGCCCTCTCTCTCTCTCTCTCTGTCTGAGTCTTCCTCACTCTCTCTGTCTCACTCACCCTCCTAACCTCCTCCCCGGAGACAGGTCTCTATCTTCTCTCAGAAGGGCTGCTAGCTGTTTGACAACACTCACAATACAGATCAATATGGAGGCTTTTCCTTAAGTATTCTCTGGGAGAAGAGAGGTCAAAGTACTATCCTAACAGTTGTCAGTGCAACCTGCTGCATTTATACTTCTGCTATTTCACTATCGTTGCCCCTTTATTCTGATTTGACGAGGGTAATGTGTATGCTTACGGTATGCTTGACAGTGTTGTGTTAGCCTAGTGTTTAAATGTCACGTACATGGTATGCGCTTTGGCAGTGTTACCGATTGGCCTGTTTTCAGGGCTTCTGATTGGCCGTGCATATACATATATCGCCTGTAAAAATGTGATCTGTATAATTCAGTCTGGATAAGAACGTCTGTTGCAGCATGAAACATAAATGTAAATGAGAGAAGAGACATGGGGAAATATTGACCGACTCCCACTTAACTTTCTTTCATTACACTTCAATAAGTAGAAACGGTGTTTTTATAAGTGTGAATCGTTGCTGTTGCTGATGTTGTTACTGGACCGTCTCTCGTTCTTACGCCTGCTTCCGCCATGCATGCTGCGCTGTGGAAAATCGTGCCGATACAGCATCGCCTGAACTCCGGAGGGGCCGTGGAAGAAAGGACTGAGAGAGCAGAGCAAAGTACCGTGCTCCTCTCAGAAATAAATAGATAAATGAAAGGAAAGGCATACTGCCCAGGGCGACTGTCAGAAATGGAGGGTTATTAATAGTCTGCCTCTCTCTCTGTCTCTCCCGCTCTCCGTGACGGAGCGTGGGCAGCATGGGCGCGGCAGGACGCGGTCTAATCAGCGCATGATATCTCTGACAGCAGCCACTTACGCCTAATCACCAAATTTGGCTGGAAGTGTCCTAAGGCGCAGTCCAGAGTGGAGTGTTTACCCGTCTGGAGTACCTCCTCTGACCAGCAGGGGGACCGAGGGGGGGGGGGGGGGGGTGGTACACAGAGACAGGCAGAGACAGAGGAAATGCGCACTCTTATTAAGAATGAGAGAGTCAAGCAATCAATGTTTTGGATTGTAAATGAGTTTCAATTGCCCCTTAATTCAGCTGTAGGTTTTCATAACCAAAGGTGCCGTTTTTATCGTCCGTGGTGTTGTGCATCATTTCATGCAAACCTGGGAATATATGCATAGATGCAGTAGTGCTGTAGTTTTGCTTGCACATCAAGAAATAATTACATTTCCTGTATTCTTTTTTTATTTATTTAAATCTAACCGATAAGTAAGAGGACCGAGGGAGATCTGATTGAGGCTTTCCTTAATGGTAATTACATCTACCTTGAGTAGTGTTCTAAAATCAAAGGACAGCTGAGGTATCTTAGGAACAATGAGCATATCTGTTCTTAAAATTGCTTGACTGCCGAGTCTTGCGCTCGCTCGGGTGTTGGGTGTTGAGTCCTACAATGGCTGTCGCTTTAACTGAAGATGTAGTTTTTCCCAGAACTCGGTGGTCCTGAACTCTGCAGAGCGCTCACTCCTGTGGGGAGCCCTTGCACCTCAGGCACCGGGCTGGTTTCAGCGCGCTCTTAATTTGCCTTAGAGTCCCGTTGGCTTTGTGTTCGGCGTTTCCGAGGTTTGATTGCGGCGGAGCGCGCGGCGGAGTCGGCGCCGTTAACCCCAGGCCGGGGCCAGCTGCCGCTTCTGTGGCACGCAGTCGCTGGAGAGGCACCGCTGAATGCACCAGCAGGTTCACACTGCATTTGAAGGGAGGGGATTTCTAAAATAGTTATACGGTGTGGATGTGCAGCATTGTGTAGCGCTGGCTTGGCGTGTGCCACAGCTCGCTGTGACAGCGGCAGGGGTCAGATGCATAGATGCTTTATTGTCCACTTTTGTGGAGATTTGCCTTTGGCTTGACGGTAGTTATAATAAAAACAAGCAGTCGCACGTCTGCGGCCTGGTCCCGTGTGTGTGAGCGGGGGGTGTGGGTCAGCGAGTGGTCTCTTATTGTTGTGCTGAAATCCTTGGCCTTGACAAGCCTGCGGTATTCAGCCTTTTATGCCATATCCACGGCTCAGTGCGGAGCGGGTGTGTGCATTTCTGCATGTGCAGTGTGTGTGTCTGTGTGTGTGTGTGTGTGTGTGTGTGTGTGTGTGTGTGTTTGTTTGTGTGTGTGTGTCTGTGTGTGTGTGTGTGTGTGTGTGTGTGTATGTGTGTGTGTGTGTGAGTGTGTGCGAGTGCAAGTGTGTGAGTGTGTGTGTGTGTTTGTTAGTTTGTTTGTTTGTGTGCGTGCATGCGTGCGTATGTGTGTGTGTTTGTTTGTGTCTGTGTGTGTGCGTATGTGTGCGTGTGTGTGTGTGTGTGTTAGTGTGTGTGTGTGTGTGTGTGTGTGTGTGTGTCTGTGTGCGTGTGTGTGTGTGTGTGTGTGTCTGTGTATGTGTGTGTGTGTGTGTGTTTGTTAGTTTGTTTGTTTGTGTGCGTGCATGCGTGCGTATGTGTGTGTGTTTGTTTGTGTCTGTGTGTGTGCGTATGTGTGCGTGTGTGTGTGTGTGTTAGTGTGTGTGTGTGTGCGTGTATTTGTGTGTGTGTGAGTGATGAAGCATGGGTGAATGTACACTTGGAAAAACTTCCCCAGTGTGACCTTGACTCCTGCCCCCCCCCCCCCCCTCGGAAGGGGACCTCCATTAATGTGCTGCTGTTCCTGTGACACTTATCAGTGCCCCCGTTTGATTGAAGTCTTACATTTCCCTGAATGCATGGCCTGGCCTGTCAGGGGCACGGCTCTCCTTTCTGTGCAGGAGAATGAGCAGCAGAGACGAGCCCCCCCCCCCCCCCCCCGCCCCCCCATTCAGGCTGCGCTCCATTCCGGCGCTGCCCTGCTCTGATTGGCTGCTTCCGCCGCTTCATTCTTGCAGCCGTAATTGACCAGCGGCGATGAGGTGACGGGGTGACCCGGGGGGGTCGCTGCGGGTTGCGGGGAAGGGGGGGTGGGGGGGGGGGGGGGGTGAATGGCCCCATTTCCCTGCCACCTCAGAGGGCGCTTCTGCTGTGACCCGCCGCCCCCCCCCCCCCCCCCCGCTCCCGGGATGCCGCGGTTCGGCGGGTTTTTGTCTGAGGCGCTGCGGCGTCGCCGCTCTGCGTCCTCCCCCCGCGCTCTGTGCTCCGCGACGGGATTGCGGGACCCATCTGCTCGCCGCGGGAAGCACGGGTGTGATGACGTGCGGCCCTGACGCGCCCGCCGCGTTCGGGGTCCCGACACCCGCGTGCGAATGGGAACGTTCGCGCTCCTCGCCCTCGTGCGAATGGGAATGTGGGCTCCTCGCCCGCATGCGAATGGGAACGTGCGCGCTCCTCACCCGTGTGCCCAAAGAGACCTGCGCTACGGCCCCCCCACCCCACCCCACCCCCCCATAAAGGGTGTTTTTCCATTACCTCACAACAGCGTTGTTCGGATACCTTTTCCAATGCTCCCTAATCTTTCTGCTAGCCTGTAGCGCCTCACCCCGATGGAGATCCTGCTCCCGCCCGCTCATCCAATCAGCGAGCCTTTTGTCCTGCGGTCGGGACAGTGGTGTGGGGTTTTTTCCTTCTTTAAACACACAGTACAGGCACACGGTGCAGAGTGTAAGAGAGCCCCCAGCCCCACAGGGGCTGTGAACAGGGCCTGCAGGCACCCCCCCCCCCCCCCTCCTCCCCCAGCCCCCCCCCACCCCTGCCCAGCAGCAAAATAACTCTAAATATCAAAGCTGTAAAATGCTGAATGTCATTCATGAGGGCACACCATCTGAGACAATGCGGTCAGTGAAATGAAGGCTGTGAGCAGCAGTGTATGGAGGGAGGCCACTGCCTGCCAGGTTGTTAGCGACCGGTTGTCTTAATCAGAGAGGTGGCCGGTGTGACAGGGAAAAGCTGCTTGCCAGCTGGAGCGGTGAAGAGGCCTGTGTCGCCTGGCCTCCCTGGAGAGAGGTCTGCTTTCAGCAGCGGTCTCAGTGGACTCGTTCCCGGCCATGTCTCATTCGCTCGTCTGCCCCGCCCCGCCCTGACCCCGCCCTGACCCCGCCCCTGCCCTAACCTGACCCGCCCCAACCCTCTCGTCCCTCAGGATCTAAGCCCTTTTATGGCTGAGCGGCCACAGGCCGTAGCCCCACAAAAAAACTCACAAAGCAGTGCATTCTGGGAAGGCAGAAAGTCCACCTCTTCCTGTTTCTCTTCCTTCCATTCCTCCAGGCCCTGGCATCGCTGATGTGAGAACCCCCCTGACTCCACCCCCCTCATGAATATTAATAGGGCCGGTAAGGTTGTCCGGCCCTTGCTCTCTGCTGGGACAGGTCAGCCGGCCCCTCAGCCCCCAGACGAGCCGTCCAGCCCCGCGCCGGCGCGTCTCAAACTCATTATTTCCATAATTATGCCTTTGCTCACCCGCCGTGTGATTAACGGTAACCCCGGCCGCTGATGACCGGTGTGCAGTTTCACACCGCTCTGTGTTCAGCACCGGGGCGTGCCGGGCCGCTCCGCCCGTGTGACCGGGAGAGGAGGCCTGAACGCGGGCCTGAACAGGAGGCCTGAACGCGGAGCCTGAACCTGGCCTGAACACGAGCCTGAACGCGGGCCTGAACACGAGCCTGAACGCTGGCCTGAACGCGGGCCTGGACACGAGCCTGAACGCGGGCCTGGACACGAGCCTGAACGCTGGCCTGAACACGAGCCTGAACTCTGGCCTGAACACGAGCCTGAACGCTGGCCTGGACACGAGCCTGAACGCTGGCCTGACACGAGCCTGAACTCTGGCCTGAACACGAGCCTGACACGAGCCTGAACGCTGGCCTGGACACGAGCCTGAACGCGGGCAGGAACGGGGGCCTGAACACGAGCCTAAACACGAGCCTGAACGCTGGCCTGAACACGGGCCTGAACGCGGGCCTGAACGCTGGCCTGACGTGTGCACAGTAAAAAGAACAATCCCACTCTGTGGTGTGGATGCGCCAGTGCTGGGGGAGTAGCAGTCTGGGGTCAGTATCTTTCTCAAGAACCATGACTTACTGAGTGGGTGGGGGGTCGAGGGTCAAGGTCAGCCGTTACTGATGTTGCCGGGGGGGTTGGGGGAGGGGGTGACACAGCACAACGGTAAAAATAAACCTGGGTCAGTTTGAAGGACAGTGGGGGCAGGCTGTGTATTACAAGAGCTTTTAGCTGTCTACTGCAAAGCACCGTCCCTTTCCCTGTGCAGAATAAAGGCCCACAGAATACATCGTATATTCCTATTTTATGCCTGGTTTATTTATTTATATTTTTATTTATTCACCTGGTATTGTGAAAGGTGTATATGTAGAGTACATGCATGTACACACATTACGGCTGTGCCTGTTAGTATATGAATATATTAATATATGCAATCACTGTTATACGAGGAAAATACAGTGACCCTAAAGGACCGTATTCCAGGTCTTTGTTTGTGTGACTGTAAACAAACAAAGTGCACTGTCTGCTTTGCAAACAGAGCTTTTTGTACGATGGCAGTGTGGCTGTTTTTCAGTGTCACCTGCAAGCGAAACCTTTCATAGCTGCCGTTCGTGAGCCAAACAAAAATGGCGATGGGCAAACTTCCAACTGCCCGCCTGACTGGCAGTGTAACGTTAAGCAAACGACTCTGGGTTTCAAGTCAACAGCGCTGAGTGCATCGAAAAGAAAAGCACTTATCCAACTCAATGGCAGTCTGGATTGCCTCAAATGGCCGGCCAATTAACATGGTCGCAGACAGGGGGATAGACACAGTCCTGCAGCCAGCGCTGGATTTCGCAGAATATTTATAGAAGTAATGAATTAACCCGTGTGAAGTTTTGCATTTGGTTTATCAGTTAATTGAGCTAATGGGAAAAATTTGCCAGCTCAGCTCTTTTTTTTTTTTACTATCGGTTTCCAGTCCTAATACACTTGTGTGTGTGTGCGTATGCGTGTGTGTGCGCGCCCGAGTGTGTGTCTGTGTCTGTACATCTGCGTGTGTGTGTGTGTTTGTGAGCACGCGTGCGTATGCGTGCGTGTGCATGTGTGTGCGTGTGTGTGTGTGTGTGTGTGTGTGCACGTGTGTGTATGTGTGTGTGTGTGTACGTGTGCATTTATGTATGTGCGTGTGCGTGTGTGTGTGTGTGTGCATTTATGTATGTGCGTGTGCGTGTGTGTGTGTGTGTGTGTGTGTGCGTGTGTGTGTATGTATGTGTGTGTGTGTGTACGTGTGCATATAAGTATGTGTGTGTGTGTGTGTGTACGTGTGCGTGTGTGTGTGCGTGTGTATGTATGTGTGTGTGTGTGTACGTGTGCGTGTGTGATTTTTCCTGGTCAAATGCAGCTATAATCAGTGAATGTGCATTGATGTGCTTTGGCTCTCTGGGTGTTGGCCTTTTGTTGGAGCTGCACAACACAGTTCCATTGTGCAGAAACCTGCTGGCCAGTCCGTGAGGTCTCACATGTAGGAGATGTCTGATACATGCATGTATTCATATTAGCAAGGGCGGGGAATCTGACACGGCTTGGATCATTACCTTTACCCTCAGAGAACATGGATATGTCATGATTTTCATGATTTTCAATCACATGTATACATATATCATATATTCTGTTGTGTGTGTTAGAATACGGGGGGGGGGGGGGGGGGGTAGAGTTGTGTGTTGGAACACGGCGCTCTCAGCACAGTGGCGGGTCCGGGGGTCCAGGGGTCCGGGGGTCCGGGGGTCCGGGGTGCTGTGCTGCGTTGGGCGGGCCGCTGGGGCCGTTTCGGGCGGGTGTGTTTCACGCGCTCCCGGCCGGCTGCGCTCCTCCCGCTCCTCCCGCTCCTCCCGCTCCTCCCGCTCCTCCCGCTCCGCCGCCCAGCCCCGCGTTCATCCCGCCCGGCGCGTAAAAATGCTCTCAGCGCTGATCACCGCCGCGCCGCCAGGGCCGCGCGCCGCGCGAGAACGCCACGAGCAATTAGGCCCGCGCTGGTCCTCCTCCGCTCGCCGCTTTTCTTCTTCTTCTTCTTTTCTTTTCCTTTCGGGAGTGAATGAGCAGGAAAGCGAGAGGGAGAGAGAGGAAATGAGGGGTGAGGAGAGAGAAGACGCTAGGCCCAGCACCCCCCCCCCCCCCCCCCCCCCGCTGGGCCGCTAGCCGTCCAGCTGTTAGCGCGGACCTGACAAACTCCGCTGAACGCCGCTTTTCGATCGGGCGCAGATCAGCCGCCCCACACCCCGCCGGGTCTTAATTAATGGCGGAAGTGATGCGCGCGTTTTCGCCTTTTTTACCGCTGATAACTGCGTTCGGTTTAGTGCCCTGTGACGCGTCTCTTGATAGCAAACGCGTCATCTTCAGAGCTTGTCTGTGTCAGACCGAGAAAAGCATGTGGATAGATGTTGTGTGCTCTAATGTGATTGGCCTTTGGGAGCGATCATCTCTTAGTGTTTGTGTCAGGTGTGCTTTGGTTGATACGGTAACGGTGAGCTCATAACGGCAGCTCCTGAAGCTGGGCAGGTGTGTTCCGCTCCCACGGCCCCTTTTCCGTCATCATTTCCGTCTCCAGACCACACGCTCCATCCGCCCAATCAGAGCACAGAGGGAAGCCCCCACCCACAGACTGCTGGGAAGGGTAAGGGACCTCGGCCACACCCTGCCATACCACTGCCTCCAGACCTGGAGGGCTGTGTGTCTGTTGGCTTTTGTTCTTTCTGTTCTTTTAAGTACCTCGTTTGGCTAAAGAGCCCATACACCTGGTTTCCATGGCCTGAATTGGCCTGCAGACACTGCGGCCCTCCAGGACTGGAGTTAAACCTGCAGGCGCTGCGGCCCTCCAGGACTGGAGTTAAACCTGCAGACACTGCGGCCCTCCAGGACTGGAGTTAAACCTGCAGACACTGCGGCCCTCCAGGACTGGAGTTAAACCTGCAGCCACTGCGGCCCTCCAGGACTGGAGTTAAACCTGCAGCCACTGCGGCCCTCCAGGACTGGAGTTAAACCTGCAGCCACTGTGGCCCTCCAGGACTGGAGTTAAACCTGCAGCCACTGCGGCCCTCCAGGACTGGAGTTAAACCTGCAGGCGCTGCGGCCCTCCAGGACTGGAGTTAAACCTGCAGACACTGCGGCCCTCCAGGACTGGAGTTAAACCTGCAGGCGCTGCGGCCCTCCAGGACTGGAGTTAAACCTGCAGGCGCTGCGGCCCTCCAGGACTGGAGTTAAACCTGCAGCCACTGCGGCCCTCCAGTACTGGAGTTAAACCTGCAGCCGCTGCGGCCCTCCAGGACTGGAGTTAAACCTGCAGCCACTGCGGCCCTCCAGGACTGGAGTTAAACCTGCAGCCACTGTGGCCCTCCAGGACTGGAGTTAAACCTGTAGATCGCACTTGTGCTCTAAAGCCTCACTGTTCTCTAATGTAATGTGCGGCACTGCCAGTTCCACCCTGTCTCTGTAGAAAGGCAGGTAAAGACCAGCTTTCTCTCTGCACGCCTGAGCATTACTGAGAGGCCCTGTGTCGCAGGGATTCTATGCATGTCACGGTAATGCCAGGGTAACATTATAACAGCAATTATGAACAGGAGCGGACTAGCAGTGATGATGCAGGGGAAAATAAAACTGCCTCTTCACTTAAGAATAGAAAGAGAACTTTCCGGGTTAAGTACAGAGTGCGGTGTGGGAACAGACAGTCTGTGCCCAGCCTGGGCTTCTGCTCCGGGGCAGTTCCTCTCACCTCCTCTCCCCCTGTATTTAGTCTGAGCATCACCGTGTATAAATGCAGCCGTGGGGCGCGTGTGCTGACGCAGTGCCTGAGGTCCTGATGCCTCACTTGCTGCGTTGCTTCCAGGGGGCGGGATCAGACTGGTGACATCACACATTAAAGGAAACCTCAGGCCCTCTACAATCCAGGCCCTTTGTCTTTCTCTCTCTCTCTCTCTTTTCCCTCCCTCCCTCCCTCCCTCCCTCCCTCTCTATGTTAACCCTGATCTCGCCTACAGACCGGTGGCAGAAGTTCTTTTACCTTCCCTCCGTGGGACCCTGGGAACCACAGGGGGCCAAAGCCAAATGAAAAGTGAGAGCGAGTTTTATTTAGCCTAGCTCAGCTGGCTAACCGCAGGTAGGCTCGATGGAGGCTGATGGCTTAGTGGTCCGGAAGCTTCTTTCTGCCACTTCTCAGACGCACGTCCAGCACCTGCGGAGGCGATAAACCCCCGCCGTGATGGACAGAGCGGAGGAAAGGAAAGTTGAGTAGAAGAGGAGGAGGAGGAGGAGGAGGAGAGAAGGGGCGCGTGTCTGAGGAGGGTAATGGAAAGCAGTTAGCGGGAATCGGCGGGCTCTCTCTCCGTCCAGGTGTCACGGCGCCTGACAGGCGGGCTGTCGGAGAGGCGGCCGCGCGACGCTTAAAGCCCCGCGAAAATCCTGCTGGCGTGCCCTGACCCCTCTCCCCCCCCCCGCACCGGCTGACAAGCGAAATAAAATAATGAGGGGAAAATAAGGAGGAATTAAGCCCAATTAAATGTCAATTTGCCCGTTCTTTTTTTTTTTTTTTCCCCTCGCCGCGACACCGCCGCGATTCGTGACAGGCGAAGGGAGTGCGGAGTGAAGGCCCGTGGATCGGGAGGAAGAGGAAACCGCCACAAAGAAAAAATGTCAGAATATCGCCCGGGTGCCGAGCCGTAGACTGCGTACCGGCTGCACGTTCAGCCGCAGGGGGACTTGGTATTGCAGAGGGACAGTGTATTCCCTTCAGGAGTGCGTGAGCTGCATTTGCATCGTCAAACAGGCTAATTGTCTGTTTTTTAATGGTGTCAGTGTTTCAGTTGACCTGGATGAAGCTAACTTTTGCACTGTTTGGCTGCTTATATATTTGGCTAACTTATCTATTATAAATGGGCCTGCTGTGCCTTCTTGGTGATATTGCACATTTGTATTCCTGAAAGTAGCGCCTGTTTTCTCTCTGGATAAGAGCGTCTGCTAGGTCTTTGCATGTGTAAGTATGAGAGAGTTCCACAGGCACCTCCAGAGACCAGGTGATTGTCACATTATCACTATTTTTCCATACAAACAGTCTTTCTGGGCCAGACTGCCTAATGTTATTTGAAAGGTTATCTATCAAGAAGACCGCTGGATAATATATAACTAAAATTTGTGTATTTAATCATCAAATCGAGAGCGACTATATAAGCGGTATATATTTTAAAAAATCAAGGTGAGAATAAAGTGCTTCTTTTTTAGCATTTCAGCGTGTTCCTTTGGCGAGATGATCAGACACACGTTCATTATCGTACGCTGTACAGGTGGAGTCGCTGTGACAGCGTTGTCATCCAGAAGCATTGTGCTCCTGCACAACGCCTGTCGATTCCATAGGCAGCTGCCACTATTTTACTTATGGATCGGGGTCTTAAGGGAGAAGAGCAAACCGCTGGGTTGTCTCTCTCTCTCTCTCTCTCTCTCTCTCTCTCCTCTCTCTCTCTCTCCTCTCTCTCTCTCTCTCTCTCTCTCTCTCTCTCTGTCTCTCTCTCTCTCTCTCTCTCTCTCTCTCTGTCAGAATGTAAATTCTAAATGCTCTGTCTCTCTCTGGCTGTCCTGTTCCTCTGCTCTGTGTTCTTACGCTGTAGGCTGGCCCTGCTAATCTAGCCCAGGGGCATGTCTGCCAGCCCCAGAGAGCCCTTAAGCGTTAAATAAGGTGGATTTTATTTATCCTGCTTCATATTCAGTTCGGTACTAAGGCTCTTTGCGCAGGACCTTTACACATGAGGGAAACCCAACAGGCGATGGAGAATTAGTGTGAGAGGGTTTAGCTGGCCCCCGGGCCCCGGGCCCCGGGCCCCGGACCCCTGGCCCGGCCCCTGGCCCCCCTGCCCTGCCAGGGAAGGGCTGTCCAGGAATCCCTCACCTGTTGGCTCACTCATCGTCCCCGGCACTCGCTGGCGGCTGATCCCGCCTGCTCAGGGCCGCGGTGGTGTTGGGACAGAGAGAGAGCGGTGGTGTTGGGACAGAGAGAGCTGCGGTGGTGTTGGGACAGAGAGAGCCGTGGTGGTGTTGGGACAGAGAGAGAGCCATGGTGGTGTTGGGACAGAGAGAGCTGCGGTGGTGTTGGGACAGAGAGAGCCGTGGTGGTGTTGGGACAGAGAGAGAGCCATGGTGGTGTTGGGACAGAGAGCCGTGGTGGTGTTGGGACAGAGAGCCGTGGTGGTGTTGGGACAGAGAGAGAGCCGCGGTGGTGTTGGGACAGAGAGAGCCGCAGTGGTGTTGGGACAGAGAGAGAGCCGTGGTGGTGTTGGGACAGAGAGAGAGCGGTGGTGGTGTTGGGACAGAGAGAGCCGTGGTGGTGTTGGGACAGAGAGCCGTGGTGGTGTTGGGACAGAGAGCCGTGGTGGTGTTGGGACAGAGAGAGAGCCGCAGTGGTGTTGGGACAGAGAGAGCCGCAGTGGTGTTGGGACAGAGAGAGAGCCGTGGTGGTGTTGGGACAGAGAGAGCTGCGGTGGTGTTGGGACAGAGAGAGCCGTGGTGGTGTTGGGACAGAGAGAGTGGCGGTGGTGTTGGGACAGAGAGAGCCGTGGTGGTGTTGGGACAGAGAGAGCGGTGGTGGTGTTGGGACAGAGAGAGAGCCATGGTGGTGTTGGGACAGAGAGAGAGAGAGAGCGGTGGTGTGTTGGGACAGAGAGAGCCGTGGTGGTGTTGGGACAGAGAGAGAGCCGTGGTGTTGGGACAGAGAGAGAGCCGTGGTGTTGGGACAGAGAGAGAGCCGTGGTGTTGGGACAGAGAGAGAGCGGTGGTGTTGGGACAGAGAGAGCTGCGGTGGTGTTGGGACAGAGAGAGCCGCAGTGGTGTTGGGACAGAGAGAGCCGTGGTGGTGTTGGGACAGAGAGAGCCGTGGTGGTGTTGGGACAGAGAGAGCCGTGGTGGTGTTGGGACAGAGAGAGCCGTGGTGGTGTTGGGACAGAGAGAGAGCGGTCGTCTCGCACCCCTGACGCGGCAGGGCTCCATTTGTGCTCCGCCCGCGTGGGGAGGCACAGGGGGCTTGTAATAGGCTTTTGACAGGTGGGGTGAGAGGTCAGATGTAATCTGGACCCGAGTAATTCACTTCAGGAAGTGAATTCTCCTCTGTTTGTTTGTTTTTAATATTCGCAGGCGTGTAAGTAATTGCTTCTGCGGAGATGGAATGGGAGGGTGGCAGGTGAATGGGGGGGGGGACACATCTCTTTGGAGGAAAGGGGGGGGTGTTGTTTAGGATGATGGGGGAGTGGTGGGTAGGTCTGTATCTTTGGCACTAAAAGGACTGCATGTCTGAATGCATACATATGTATGTATGTGTGTACATGTGTGCAAATGTGTATATTATGTGAATGTGTGTGTGTGTGTGTGTGTGAGTGTGTGTGTGAGTGTGTGTGTGTGTGTGCGCACGCCGTGTGTGCTTGTGTGTGTGTGTGTGTGTGGCACGCCGTGTGTGTGTGGCACGCCGTGTGTGTGTGTGTGTGTGTGTGTGGCGCGCTGTCGCTGGTGTGGGGGTCTGCTAGGCCAGGATTAGCGCTGCTGCTCTGTGCTGATGCAGCCTCTTGCTCTCTTATCTTAATGCCTTTCACAGCGCTGCAGCCCTCGCTCCCATCCTGCTGTCACACACGCTTATTTGCACAGTCTCAATTGCTGGCCAGATTAGGCCAAGAGGTTGTGTTACCCACAGATATAATAATGTATAATCAGGTCCTATTCTTATTCAGGGGGAGGGGGAATGTGTTGCACAAATGTCAGCAGCTCTCTCTCTCTCTCTCTCTCTCTCTCCCTCACTCCTTCTCTGTCTCTCACTCTCTCCCTCCTCTCTCTCTCTCTCTCCCCCTCCCTCCCTCTCTCCCTTGGTCTCTTGCTCCCTCTTCTCTGTCTCTGTCCCCCCCCCCCTCCCCCTCCCTCTCTCCGTTGTCACTTGGGGAATGGATGGATGGAAAGATGGCACCGAGAAAGCAGGGAAATGTGTGTTGCTTGTGAAATGGAGCAAATGAAATGCAAAGCTTTGTGGGTCCAAATCCAGTGCCAGGGAACGGCCTGTCAGTCAGTCAGTCCCGTTGCTGCCGCAGTCGAGTGGCTGCTTTTAAAAAAACGAGTATCAGCTGGGTACAGGGCGTGCATGTCCGTGCACGTGATGGGGAGGACTGGTTGTGGGGGGCGCGGGGGGGGGGGGCCGGGGGGTTTGTAGAAAGGGTAGAGGCTAGGAGAAAGGTCAGAACTCCGGCTTTTACCTGGAGGAGAAAATAGCCTCTGAATTGGCAGTAATGACAACCCTTTGACTGTCATTTTCTACCAACTGGCTTGGGGGGGTGGGGACGGGAGGCTGGAGTGCGGCGTGCGTGCTGGGCCGGGACTGTGCTGTGCCCTCCCTACACCCCTGCTGCACCTGTCACTCCAAAACAGTACGGCTCACTCCCGCTAACTGAGTCTGCCGCCGCAGAGCACACTCTGCTGCAGTGCAGGAACACTGACACTCTACTGCAGGACACACTCTCTCACTGCTACAGCACATGAACACTGACACTCTACTGCAGGACACACTCTCTCACTGCTACAGCACATGAACACTGACACTCTACTGCAGGACACACTCTCTCACTGCTACAGCACATGAACACTGACACTCTACTGCAGGACACACTCTCTCTCACTGCTACAGCACATGAACACTGACACTCTACTGCAGGACACACTCCCTCACTGCTACAGCACATGAACACTGACACTCTACTGCAGGACACACTCTCTCACTGCTGCAGCACATGAACACTGACACCCTACTGCAGGACACACTCTCTCACTGCTACAGCACATGAACACTGACACTCTACTGCAGGACACACTCTCTCACTGC
Source organism: Anguilla japonica (assembly GCA_025169545.1). Taxonomy (NCBI): domain Eukaryota; kingdom Metazoa; phylum Chordata; class Actinopteri; order Anguilliformes; family Anguillidae; genus Anguilla; species Anguilla japonica. Next base: position 13,821,104 of record CM045900.1, on the reverse strand, counting down.
TACAGCACATGAACACTGACACTCTACTGCAGGACACACTCTCTCACTGCTACAGCACATGAACACTGACACTCTACTGCAGGACACACTCTCTCACTGCTACAGCACATGAACACTGACACTCTACTGCAGGACACACTCTCTCACTGCAACAGCACATGAACACTGACACTCTACTGCAGGACACACTCTCTCACTGCTACAGCACATGAACACTGACACTCTACTGCAGGACACACTCTCTCACTGCAACAGCACATGAACACTGACACTCTACTGCAGGACACACTCTCTCACTGCTACAGCACATGAACACTGACACTCTACTGCAGGACACACTCTCTCACTGCTACAGTACATGAACACTGACACTACTGCAGGACACACTCTCTCACTGCTACAGCACATGAACACTGACACTCTACTGCAGGACACACTCTCTCACTGCTACAGCACATGAACACTGACACTCTACTGCAGGACACACTCTCTCACTGCTACAGCACATGAACACTGACACTCTACTGCAGGACACACTCTCTCACTGCTACAGTACATGAACACTGACACTCTACTGCAGGACACTCTCTCACTGCTACAGCACATGAACACTGACACTCTACTGCAGGACACTCTCTCTCACTGCTACAGCACATGAACACTGACACTCTCTCACTGCTACTGACAGGACTACACTCTCTCTCACTGCTACAGTACATGAACACTGACACTCTACTGCAGGACACACTCTCTCACTGCTACAGCACATGAACACTGACACTCTACTGCAGGACACTCTCTCTCACTGCTACAGCACATGAACACTGACACTCTACTGCAGGACACACTCTCTCACTGCTACAGCACATGAACACTGACACCCTACTGCAGGACACACTCTCTCACTGCTACAGCACATGAACACTGACTCTCTACTGCAGGACACACTCTCTCACTGCTACAGCACATGGACACTGACACTCTACTGAAGGACACACTCTCTCACTGCTACAGCACATGAACACTGACACCCTACTGCAGGACACACTCTCTCACTGCTACAGCACATGAACACTGACACTCTACTGCAGGACACACTCTCTCACTGCTACAGCACATGGACACTGATGTTCTAGTGTTTGTGCAGGTGTCTGTTTTTCTAATTTCACTGGGTGACACCCGAAGTGTGGCTCTGTGTTAGGGTCGCCGTGCCTAGGCCGGCGTCCCAAAGCAGCGGGGCCGATAATTGGGCGCGTCCCGGCTCCCCTACCTACGGAGGAGCCCAAGCTGAGCCCATAAAAATGTTAATTTAGCGAGCGGCAAGCGGCGGCGCCCCATATGCATATTTAAAAGGGTCTGGGGGGGGGGCGTTTAATGCGCGCATGGCGCTGCGGGCTGGAAGCCCACGCGAGTGTGGGGGGGGGGGGAGGCAGGCACCGCGTCCCATTGTGTCTGGCTCCACCCCCAGAAGATGACACACACTACAAAATTGGGGATAAAGTGACCTTGAGACGCTCCCCTGAGCATTTCCTTGCTATTTCCTGCCCGGTAGACGTTTAGTTATGGCCTCCTGCTTCTGCTGCTCTTTTGGCTTTTGAAAGGCACGGAGGTGCAGGTGAAACAGCTGCCGTAAACTCTGGGAGAGTGTTCGGCTGGACAAGCCTCACCTGGGAGCTGTTAATTTCAGATGCTTCTTGACTTATTTTTTTTCCCCAGAAGAAATGTCAAAGATGATGATATTTAGGATCGTTTCCGGAATGTTCCACGGGCCTGCAGGGAAGAGAAGTCGTTGAGACAGACCCTTGTCCAGGATTGAGGGCAACACTGGTGACCCCCCCCCCCCCCCCCCACACACGATGTCTTCCCCCCTCCCCCACGCCCCCACGCCCCCTGCCTTCTCGCCTGTGATAAACGGTTCTTGAGAACTGCATCAATGCATCTCCATTCACATATCGTCTCCCACAATCCGAAAGACATAATAACGTGTAATAAAGCCGCTACCTTTAACACTTGTGGGACGCATTGATGTGTTGACGGCAGAAAAAGCTTCAATCAGTATCCATGGAGCACCTCCAATTGTGTGATCCAGAGGGTGACGGAAAAGGTAATTTGAGAAAAAGAAAATGACACCGGGAAAAAAAAAGACAAAAAAAAAAAACAAAAAAGGAAAAAAACATGGTGATTTACGCAAAGTCAAATCATACGATTCCGCTGCGGCCTGACTGTGTTATTATCTTACGAGCGGGGACTGCCGCGCGTTGCACCGGGGAGCGTTCGGGAGGGGGGGGGGGGGGGGGGGGGGGGGGGGGGGGGTGAGGAAAAGAAAGAAAGAAAAGAGGAGAGAGAATATCTCTCGAACAAACAAAACAACGAAAATAAAGAGCTTTTCTCTTGCTGTCTCTGACTATCGATTCTCTCCCTCTGCTCTCGAAAGCGGCGCTCCCGGCTCAATTGTTTACGTATTGTCGCCGGAGGCCAGGCGGAGTCAAAGAAGAGGGTATCAGAAGACGGGGACAATTTGACGTGTTGGTTTTACTGTGTTTGTTGATATCTAGACCACTATAGCTTGATTGCCTAACATTAAACCCACAATAACAACCCAGCCATCACACTTGCACAATAAGGCTCCCAACAGCTCAGAATTCTCTCTCTCTCGCTCTCTCTCTCTATTTCTGTCTTTCTCTCTCTGTCTCTCACTCTCTCTCTCTCTCTCTCTCTCTCTCTTCATGAAATGCTTATTAGGACGCATTGATCCGGGCCTGGTCAATTGTCAGGTCTTCTCATCCGTATGGTATTGATCGCATAATCAGCAGATGGAGGCTGTAGACAGATGAAATTTGGTATTGCTGGGTAAATTATTGGTTGCCTGCCTGTTGACCCAAGGTGGGCAACTTGGGCTTCTTGAACACACACGCACATGCTCGCCACACACACTCACACGCACACATACGATACACACACACTTACACACACACACTGTGTGAAGCACAGATTCAGGCTCAAGCACAGCGTCCACCGTGCAGTTACATATGTAAAAAAGCATGATTGCTGTCATTATGTTAAGTCGCAAGGACACAGCCTGGAAGAGATCCCCTCTTCTGAGAAGCGCACCCCCCCCCCCCCCCCCCCCCCCCCCCCCCCCCCCCCCCCCCCCCCCCCCCCCCCCCCCCCCCCCCCCCCCCCCCCCCCCCCCCCCCCCCCGTGCCACAAACAAGGGGAAGAGCCCACAATGCAGTTTGCCAATTTGCAAAAGCGATAGACAAGTCAAATACCTCTCTCTATCCTCCTCCTTCGCCCCCCCCCTTCCCCCCATGCGCCATTTGAAGCACTGACAATGAAGGCTTTCCAGGTCCTCCTCCGAAGCGTGGCCTGAATGAGCAGCGTTTCTCTGGGCAGGCTGCTGCTCTCTCTGCTGCTCTCGCCACTGCTCTCACCGCTCCTCCAACTGCTGCTCTCGCTGCTGCTCCCACTGCCGCTCTCGCCGCTGTTCTTGCTGCTGTTCTTGCTGCTGCTCTCGCTGCTGCTCTTGATGCACATTGCTGGGCTGGGGCATTTTTTCTATTGAACTCAAGCACAAAGTGACATATTGAGGGTTATAAAGGGATGTGATGTTCATTATGGATGCTCTTATTGTCATGAAGGTAGTTTGGCCTTTTTTATGCAAAACATGTTCAATTTGTCTAACATTTGCCTCTGACGGCTGCAGAAATTGCAGTAATGACATCTCCATCAATTTCCATTTGTGTCACATGGACCTGTGTCCTGCCCCCACATGCCCCCCCCCCACCCAAATCAGACATATGGAAGTTACCCGTCTTGAATGCGGTGCATTATCTTTGGCCGTCCCGCCACTGCGACGCCCAGCTCCTGGGGGGTCCCGGCGGAAAGAGGAGCAGCTGGCATTCCCTCCTCTCGCTTGAGGCTGATGCCCACCTCGTTGCCCCCCGGTCTCCTGATTAACTTTTAATCGAGCACTTAGCCAGCATCTGTTTCAGTCACATTAACTCTGCCATGGCGACGAGAGCCGCCGTGTCAACCCGTCACCACGGGAACTGTGCCAGACAGCGTCCTCTCGCATGCTTCGCTCGATCTTTTCCCGCCTTCTTCTTCCTTTTCTCCTTCTCCATTTCCTTCACTCGGTCTGTAAATATACTGCATTTCACCTGATTATTTTTTATTCCCCACTACACAAATTCTTTAAGCCTAATTTTTCTGCATTTAAATAATTTCCTTTTCACATACATTAGATATGATACGTTTATATCATTTAATGATTATATTGACAGTAGATATTGTTTTCGTATGAATCTAAATTGAATGGATTAATTCAGGAATTGGACCAGCACTTGCTGAAGTAATCTAGTGCAGTCCAATGGGGCAAGTGTAGAAACAGATTTGGGGAACAGGAGGTGATGCAGGGCTTGTGTAGAAACAGATTTGGGGAACAGGAGGTGATGCAGGACATGTGTAGGAACAGCCCTGGGGAACAGGAACTGATGCAGGACAGGTCTGGGAACAGACTGGGGGCACGACACATTATGCAAGGGCATATGTTGGAAGAGACCCAGGAAACAGGAAGTGATGCCCAACCCCAAAGCATCCCAGACCTGACCCACGTCCTGTGCTGAGGCAGTGCCTCGCGGTCTCTGGTGCTGGCCAGCTGTGGGCCGGTCCTCTGCCGTCTCCCTCCACACGCTCCCGTTTGGCTACACCGAACGTGCAGCGGGAGGCCGGTACTCCATAAACTCTTTATTTCCATCCCCCCCTCGCGTCATCCCGCCATTTCCTGGGGAAAATAAATGCGGTATGCGGTAACACGGTGCAAACGCGCAGTAGCGGAGAGGGGGGAAGAGTGCGGCCTTTAAAAATGGCACCAGTTCAGCGTGAAATGGCGGCCCGATGGGAGGCTGTGAGGCAGCGGGTCGGGGCGTGTGCCTGGAGCGCGGGCAGAGGGCAGTGGCTCAGGTGCAGCCTGTCTGTGAAGAGCTCTGCTCTGCAGCTGGAGCATTACACGCGCTTGTGCTTCAGCTCTCTGACTGCGCTGTGGAGAGAGAGAGGGAGAGAGAGGGGAGAGAGAGAGAGAGAGAGAGAGAGAGAGAGGGAGGAGAGAGAGAGGAGAGAGAGAGAGAGAGAGGGGGGGAGAGAGGGGAGAAGGGGAGAGGGAGGGAGAGAGAGAGGGGGGGGGGGGTTTAAAGAGGCAGGTATGTTTACTAATGGCAGGACTGGGCAGGTCACCTTCACAGGTGCGCTATCGATGGGAGATAAGGGCCTTCCCCCCTCCCAGGCGCCGCCGCGTTATTGAGTGATCAGCTGCATCCGATTCCACCGGCCGGAGTCATCCGGGGGCGGCGGTCAGGGGGGGCCGAAGGGTCCGCCAGTCCGATAATCCCCCCCCCTCACCCCACCCCCACCCATGCATGTCAGCGTGACCAATCAGATTAGGGCACTGCGGCAGAAGGGGGCGGGCCCCCGTGGCCCCTGCGTGCCCTGCCAGTGGCGCTGGGTCTGCCAGCCTGGTGACAGTGACAATGACACGTTGAGCATCGGTTGGTTTTTAAGACAAGTTAAATTAGCAGTCTGGAAATGATTCCCACTGTCTCCCGACTTCCCTCTGTTGCCATATTCTGCCGCTTCTGTCAGGAGCTGGCTGATGGCTTAATAGTCTTTCCTGAGTGGATTTGAGCACTTTGGCTGTGTGTGTTTACATGCGGTTGTCATGCTTAAAATATTCATATGGAGATGTGAAATATTCATTTGAAGGCTCCGTCAGAGAGAGCGAGAGCTGGGGAGACTGCGGCCGCCCCCCCCCCCCCCCCCCGCCCCCCGCCCACCCACCCCCGCACCCCTCCCTCCCCCCCCCCAAACGCTTCTGTGCACCACCAGCTCAGACCGCTGCAGGACCTTTTCTGAACCGGGTCTCCCCACAGATTCCGCTGCTGTTGCTTTCGTACCCCCCGGCTGAGTCAGACACGGCCGACGGAATGCACGCCGTCGACAAGCTTGTGTCTGTGCTTTCAGTTTCGGCCAGTTCGTTTCGGCGATCAGAAGAAAGAAAACAAGCGCTTGCTTTTATTTTTATGTCAAAGGGCAAATGTTGCGTGGATCCAGCTCATTGTTTGTGGAAATAGAAAACGTGTGTGTGTGTGTGTGTGTGTGTGTGTGTGTGTGTGTGTGTGTGTGTGTGTGTGTGTGTTCTACTGGATTTATTATCTTGCCCTCTGTGTGGGTAATGTATCAATATTACACCTGTCACCTGTGTAATGTTGCAGTCAATACTGTTTAAAATGTTTGAAGTAACAGAAACCCTGTTTTTCTATAGCTGTATGTGTGTGTGAGATCTCTTAGATTGTTTAGTGGGCGCGTTCTGTTAGTTTAGTCATTTGTTTTGCTCACGCACTCAACCTTGGTTGCTCAAGTCTAACTGTCGGCAAAACATGCCGGAGATGAGTGTGCTTATTTAACTGCAATATCCTCTTGTGTGTGTATTCCATTCAATTTCCATAAAGCACTTACATTTTTGTAAACTTCTTATCCTACCATTGCCAAGAGGCCTGTAGAGCCCAGGAGAGAGTGAGGGTCATGGGGCTAGGGGAGCAGGAAAATGTGGGGATGGGGTCCTAGACTAGGCCCAGTCCAGGAGGTCATGCATGTGCTTTGTGTGTGTGTGTGTGTGTATATGTGTGTGCGCACATATGTGTGCTTGTGTTTCTGTGCGTGTGTATGAGTGAATGTGCGCGCATGTGTGTGCTTGTGTTTTCTGTGCACGTGTGTGCATGCGTGTGTGTACGTGTGTGTACGTGCGCGTGCATGTGCTCGTCCGTGTGCGTGTGTGTGTGCATGCGTGTGTGTATGTATGCGTGCGCGTGTGTGTGTACATGCACGTGCGTGTGCTTGTCCGTGTGCGTGTGTGTATGTATGTGTGTGTGTGTCATGCGTGTGTGTGTGCTCGTCCGTGTGTGTGTATGTGTGTGTGTGTGTGTGTGTGTGTGTGCTTGTGTGTATGTGTGTGTGTATGTATGTGTGTGTGCGTGTGTGTGTGTAGGTGTGCGTGTGCATGCGTGTGTGTATGTATGTGTGTGTGTGTAGGTGTGCGTGTGCATGCGTGTGTGTATGTATGTGTGTGTGTATGTATGTGTGTGTGTGTGTGTGCGTGTGTGTGTAGGTGTGTGTAGGTGTGTGTGTATATGGGGAAGTCGAGCCGTCTCCCTCTCTCTCCATTGTCCTCCCGGCTTCATTGCCTATTCACTGAGCGATGCTGCCGTGTGTCCAGACTTATCTTGACATTCTAATCGCAATCAGGAGAGGAAGATTGAGCAGTATTTATTTTCTGTCAGCCGACCGGCGGGGGAATGAACACAAACAGGGGAGCGGCGCGCTGGTCCTGCGCTGCTCCCCCGCTGCTCCCGCTCCAACTTCACCCCCGTTCAATCAGCGCCTTCAAACGGACGGATGATATCACGGCCCTCATTCCATCACCCCATTTTCACAGCTATCTCCCTTTTGTCCCGCACGGAGCGGGGAGCTGCATCGCGCTCCTTCCTGTCCTTTTTAAAAACCCGTGAGCTGTAGCGACGTGCGGGCGTGAGCACACGTGCGTCAGGTCAGCGGGCGCACGCGAATTCGAACGCCCGCTCGCTCGCCCGCGTGTGCGTCCGCCCGTCCGCCCGCCGATGGTCCGGGCGAGTCCTCCAGCGGAGCAGCTCTATATATAAACGCGGCGGCGGTGTGTAAGTGACGTTAATGACAGAGCGCGGCAGACAATGGCGAGCTGTCAGGGTCAGTAATAGAGTGGGAGGGATGAGCTCTCTGTTTCACTCCATCTCCTCCCGCCGTCCCGCGTCACCACGCCAGGAGCGCCGCGGCAACCCGTCGCCCCGAGATACCGGCCGGGGCGCCACGGCAACCCGTCGCCCCGAGATACCGGCCGGGCCCCGGAACAATGGCGCCTGTCCGTCACGGCGGCGGCCCCCCCCCCCGGTGTCCGGGGCCCGCCCCGAGTGGCCCGGTGGCCCGCGTGGCGAGGGTTAGCGAGGTCACGCGCTTAGGAGCCGAGCGCCCGCTCGGTACGCTGGGCCGCTCGCCGCGTCGCTCGCACACGCTCGCGCACGCTGGCGCACGCTCGCCAGCCGCTCCGGCCTCCGTCTGAGGCCTCCGTCTCCCCGCCCAGCGCACCACTTATCTGCAAATGGCTTGCGCTCATTGTTTGAGCTCGTGTCGTAATAAGCTGTTTTACTTGGCAAGGAAGCGGGTTTATTACCGAGCTTAATTAAGGAAAGGTTGTTAATTATAGTTAATTATTCTGAATCAGCATTTCCCCGCGCGTGTGGAGCAGGCGATGTCGGGAATCTGATACAGCTGTCGAGAGCGCGTCGCGTGGGGGGAGGCTGGTTACTACTGTTCCCAAATGGCCCCCGCGGCTCCAAAGAGTGTTTCTGTGGTTCTGGAACCGAGGACGTTTCTGTGGCCGGGTCTTACTGTGTTTGAGTGCAGTTCCAGAACTGGATTGTGATTAAGCAGCATTCTAGAACTGAATGGAAGAAGGATTTCCAGTGCATTGGGCTGTTTGCTAGTCACTGGGCAGTAGTACACCTGTGTGTGAGTAGTGCCCTCGGACCCAGCAGCGCAAACTTAGCGTTTATGCCGGCTTCTGCATTTACGAGTGAGCTGTTATTATTACATCACATACTGAGAAAAGGCTCTTTTCCTGGATGGGTTATATGGCACATATTTAAGCCTTGAAGAGTTGTTTTTTTTAAATGTTTTTTTTTTCATTTTCAAAATTCTGGTTTAGTCTTCTGTTTAGAGCGTTCTAATCACATGTTTGTGACCTCACGCTTTAGAGGGTTAAATGGCAGCTCGTAACCCTTCCTGGGCATCAAACAGAGGGCTTCTGTGTCGCCAGCGTAGATGCCCGACCCGGGAGGCCACGGCTGCGCTGGTGAGCAGGGTCCTGGAGCGGCGGCGCGGCGGCGTACGTGAGCGGGGGGAAGGGCCCGCGGTGCGAGGCCGTGCAGGCCGCCCGGCCCGGTCGCCGTCGGCTCCGGAACCTTCCGCCTCACCGCGAGGAGAGGAAGAGCGAGGAGAGGAAGAGCGAGGAGAGAGGAGCGAGGAGAGGAAGAGCGAGGAGAGGAGGAGCGAGGAGAGGAAGAGCGAGGAGAGGAGGAGCGAGGAGAGGAAGAGTGAGGAGAGGAGGAGCGAGGAGAGGAAGAGCGAGGAGAGGAAGAGCGAGGAGAGGAAGAGCGAGGAGAGGAAGAGCGAGGCCTCACGCCGTCAGAGCGAGGCGTCTGCTGTAATGTATTCAGTGTGCAGCCATGTGGAGCGGGAGGCTCGTCCCGGCTGTCACAGAACGGCCATTTCAATCTGCCGGGGAAAAGAGAGAGAGAGAGAGAGAGGGAGGGAGGGAGGGAGGGAGGGAAAGCTGATGAGAAAAGAACGAGGGGGAAACACAATGCTTGTAGCCCCCTGGGAACCGTGCTGCCTTCTCCTTAAAGCACGCTTTCCGCAAATGAAATATTTAAAAAAGCAGTGTGCTCCCAATTATGTCTGCATGTCTGCTGTTAGCTCCGTTTAATATCAGCGCCGGGGGAAAGTGTGTCTCCGCGGCGCCCAGCGCCTGAGCGTCAGAGGTGCCCAGCGCCTGAGCGTCAGAGGTGCCCAGCGCCTGAGCATCAGAGGTGCCCAGCGCCTGAGCGTCAGAGGAGCCCAGCGCCTGAGCGTCAGAGGGGCCCAGCGCCTGAGCGTCAGAGGTGCCCAGCGCCTGAGCGTCAGAGGTGCCCAGCACCAGAGCGTCAGAGGTGCCCAGCGCCTGAGCGTGGGAGGTGCCCAGCACCTGAGCGTCAGAGGGGCCCAGCGCCTGAGCGTCAGAGGGCCCAGCGCCTGAGCGTCAGAGGTGCCCAGCGCCTGACGTCAGAGGGGCCCAGCGCCAGAGCGTCAGAGGGGCCCAGCGCCTGAGCGTCAGAGGGGCCCAGCGCCTGAGCGTCAGAGGGGCCCAGCGCCTGAGCGTCAGAGGTGCCCAGCGCCTGAGCGTCAGAGGGGCCCAGCGCCTGAGCGTCAGAGGTGCCCAGCGCCTGAGCGTCAGAGGTGCCCAGCGCCAGAGCGTGGGAGGTGCCCAGCGCCTGAGCATCAGAGGTGCCCAGCGCCTGAGCGTCAGAGGTGCCCAGCGCCTGAGCGTCAGAGGTGCCCAGCGCCAAAGCGTGGGAGGTGCCCAGCGCCTGAGCGTCAGAGGTGCCCAGCGCCTGAGCGTCAGAGGTGCCCAGCGCCTGAGCGTCAGAGGGGCCCAGCGCCTGAGCGTGGGAGGTGACGGTCTCCCCGGCCGAATTTCACTTTGTGAACTCGGAGCGTCCCCACGGGAGTGTGTGTGTCTGGGGAAACAGCCAATCACACGATTAGAAGCGCTGCTTTCACTCGCTGATGCATCAACATTTGCCCGTGTCCATGTTATTCGCCCTGTTTAGCCATTTGTAAAGTCACAGCAGCGAAGACAATAGTGTTGCATTGTGGGAAGGGTAGCGGGATTAGCGGAGAGAAGTGCTCTGCTGATGGTGTGATGATGGTCAGTCGTGATGGATGACTTTTGCCAGCAGTCTAAAGAATCTTTGTGAATGAATCCCGTTAATGAATCTTACCTTTGCCTAAATCAGCATTTCACCGCATTCATTCTAAGACTCACTTTCCACAAGTTCAGATGAGAAAAGATTCAAACGTTTAGGCGTATTTCTCTCAGGTGTTATATGCTGAATAGGTGTTATATGCTGATGGCATCACAACAGGTAAACAAGCTCATTTAGATAGATGTTGCTTCAACATGCAATAAGCACCCAGAAAGCCAATAAAGTGGGCCCAACTCTGTGTGTGAAATGTGTGATGCGTTCCGCGGATGGGATTGGCATGTCTCTGCACAACGGCAGAATGACTTTATCCTGGATCTTTAGTGGGGCTTTTCGATGCACTAGCGGCCATTCTGGCTCTTCCCGCCTGTCCCCCAGTGATCCACACAGGCTGAAATTCGGGCCTCACAATGCCATTCAGAGCACGTGTCCACCCCCCCGCAGGGCAGCCATGCCACCTCAGGCCGCACTTCTCTGTGGGCCCCATGGTTACTGTCGCTAACAGCGATTACTGACCTCACATGTACAGCCCTTCCCCCTGCTCCGGTTCATCTCCCCCCCCCGCTAATCACTTTAATTACCCAAGTTCAGCAGCCGCTCACCAGGCCTTTCCCAGCATGCCTCATGACCGGACCACAGCCCATTCTACCTCCCGTTTCCACTCACTGTCTTCACACATCCTCAGTGCCCACACACATGCACGCAGACGCTCGAGTATACACACGCACACACGCACACACACGCACACACACACACACGCACACACACACACACACACACACACGCACACACACGCACGCACACGCACACACACACACACACACACACGCACGCACACACGCCCACACACACACACACACACGCACATGCACACACATGCACGCAAGCACACTCACACACACACACACACACACACAACACACACACACACACACACACACAGACTCAGGGGAAGCCGCAGAGCGCCCCTGCAGCACCGCACAGCGTTCGGTGTGCGGCGTGGCACAATAGCCGCACACTCTGCGGCGCTGAAATGGAAGGCACACAATGGCTGAGTGCGGAGGGAGAGGGCTCCATTGTGTTTCTGGATGGCTGGTGAAAAGGCCTTTGTGGGGAGAGGGTAATCGGCTGACTCTGAGGGAGGAGGTTAACCCCGCGTGCCGAGGCACGCACTCGCGCGTCCGTCGGCATTCTCCGCCGCTCCGCCGCGCTCCGGTGGCGCCGCTTCCCCCCGCGAATGGCGCTCCTGCCCTCTCGCCCCCCCCCCCCCCCCCCCCCCCCCCCCCCCCCCGCGCGCGCCTGAAAGGAGACGGAGGCGGAAATTACCTTGCCCCGCCACCGCGGCGGCGCCAAAGGACACCTCAGCGCAGTCAGCGCGTCTGCGGATGAGGCGGTTGGGGAGCGCTTCCGCGGGACGCAAACACAAACGCCGCTCGCCGCTCGCCGCTGAATGGGCCCAGTAATCTCTGCTCCGCCGGGTGGAGCCGCCGCCGTCGCCGCGGTTACGTGCGCGCGGAAAAGCCGAGGGGCCGGGGAGCGCCGCGTGGGGCGCGGGCTGAGGAGAACACGCGTGCGGCTGGGCGCTGTGCGGCTGCCAGCTTTCCCCACCGTGAACATCCCTCTGGTTCCACAGGTTCACCTGCTGCTACAGTCACAGCCCCCCTCTCCTCCCAGTCCACCTCCTAACAGTTCACTCCATTCCTGTTGTCTGTCCCACCTTCAATGCCCCCCCACCGTCCCATCCCGTTTCTCCCATACCGCCACCGCTTAGCGGTCTGCACGGGGCTAGAAATGAGGGCCGAGCCCGGAAATGCCCGGCGTTTTTACGGCCCGACCCACACCAGCCCAACGAGCTCAGGCCCAGCGGCGTCCAGACGTCTCTGAGCGCCCCGAGCTGCGTGCCATCTCAGACATACCTCCAGAGGAGAAGCCATTTTCTCTCTTTATTATTTATTTATTTTTCTCATCGGTCATGGTTATTGTTGCCGTGGCTGTTGTTGCCCCCTCACGGTTCAAGTGAAAGGAGAACGCACCGCAACTTCACGTTTGGAGGTATAAAACCCATTAGTCACGCGCGCGATATTTGCCTCTCGTCCTTTACATATGAGGTACATCTCTTTTCATTTTTCTAAAGGAGCTTTATGCTTTATGATTTCATAAAAGACATGAAGCTAATAGGTTCATTTATACATCCCGCTGTGAATGCCCCTGCTGCTGGTCCTATTTATTTCCCATTCAGCGATTTGAAAGAGCACTCGGATAGCTTCGGTGAATTATGCTGGAGACACAATATGGAGACCACTATAGGTTCACGGAAACTAAAGGCAGCCGCGGCATCTGTTACTGGTCGACCTCCAGCCATTGTGCTGGCTGTGAATATCTCTGCATTACCGGCCATTGATGCGGCTTTTAATTGCAGAGTTCCCCCGTCTTCCTATTGGGTCAGCTGCTCTGGGAAGAGACTCCCACACATTCCTCATGTCAGTCCGTGGAACAGAAGCGCTCACACAATCGAATAGGAATTTGTATATTCGCGTGCGTGTGTGTGTGCATGTATGTGTGCATGTGTGTGTGTGTCTGCATCTCTGTCTGTGCTTGTGTGTATGTGTCTGTGAATATGTGTGTGTGGGCTTGTCCTTTGTGTGTGCGCATGTGTATGTGTGTGTTTGTGTGTGTGTGAGAGTGCGTGTATGTATGTGTGTGTGTGTGTGTGTATGTGCGTGCCTGTGTGTTTATGTGCGTGTATGCATATGTATGTGCGTGCGTGTGTCTGTGCGTGTATGTGTATGCGTGTGTATGTGCGTGCGTGTGTGTGTATGTGCGTGTATGCATGTGTGTGTGTGTGTGTATGTGTGTGTTTGTATGCATATGTGCGTATATGCGTATGTGTGTGTTTGTGTATACATGTGTATGTGCGTGCGTGTGTGTGTACACGTGTGTATGCGTGTGTAGGTGTGTATGTGTGTATGTGCGTGCGTGTGTACGTGTGTGTATGTATGTATACATGTGTATGTGTGTATGTGTGCGTGCGTGTGTATGTACGTGCGTGTGTGTGTGTACATGTGTGTATGCATGTGTATGTGTGTGTATGTGTATGTGTGTATGTGTACATGTGTGTATGTGTGTGTATGCGTGTGTGTGTATATATGTGTGTGTATGTGCGTGCATGTGTATGTGTGTGTATGTGTGTGTGTGTACATGTGTGTATGCAAGTGTATGTGTGTATGAGTGTATGTGTGCATGTGCGTGCGTGTATGTGTGTATGTGTGTGTGTGTGTACATGTGTGTATGTGTGTGTATGTGTGTATGTGTGTGTATGCGTGTGTATGTGTACATGTGTGTATGTGTGTGTATGTGTGTATGCGTGTGTATGAGTGTATGCGTGTGTATGTGTGTGTATGTGTGTATGTGTGTGTATGTGTGTATGTGTGTATGTGTGTGTATGTGCGTGTGTGTGTATGTGTGTATGTGCGTGCGTGTGTATGTGTGTTTGTGTATACGTGTGTATGTGTGTGTATGTGTGTGTATGTGTGTATGCGTGTGTTTGTGTGTATGTGTGTGTGTGTATGTGCGTGTGTGTACATGTGTGTATGTGTGTATGCATGTGTATGTGTGTATGTGCGTGCGTGTGTATGTGTACGTGTGTATGCGTGTGTATGAGTGTATGCGTGTGTACGTGTGTATGCGTGTGTATGTGCGTATGTGTGTATGTGCGTGCGTGTGTATGTGTGTATGTGCGTGCGTGTGTATGTGTGTATGTGTGTATGTGTGTGTGTGTACATGTGTGTATGTGTGTGTGTGTACATGTGTGTATGCGTGTGTATGTGTGTATGTGCGTGCGTGTGTATGTGTGTATGTGTGTGTATATGTGTGTATGTGCGTGTGTGTGTATGTGTGTGTGTATATATGTGTGTGTGTGTGTGTGTATGTGTGTATGTGTGTATGTGCGTGCGTGTGTATGTGTGTATGTGTGTATGTGTGTGTATGTGTGTGTATGTGCGTGTGTGTGTATGTGTGTGTGTATATATGTGTGTGTGTGTGTGTGTATGTGTGTATGCGTGTGTATGTGTGTATGTGCGTGTGTGTGTATGTGTGTATGAGTGTATGCGTGTGTGTGTGTACATGTGTGTATGCGTGTGTATGTGTGTATGTGTGTATGTGCGTGCGTGTGTATGTGTGTATGAGTGTATGCGTGTGCGTGTGTATGTGTGTATGTGTGTATGTGCGTGTGTGTGTGCATGTGTTTATGCGTGTGTGCGTGTGTATGTGTGTGTGTGTATGTGTGTATGTGTGTGTGTGCGTGCGTGTTTCTTCCCTGCGTTACTCTCTCATGGTACTGTTATCCGCTCATCACCGCAGGCCTCGGCAGGCGAAGTGCTTGCATTGATTTATCGAGCCCGCTGAAGTATTATTTCCGCTTTTTGTCTGGCGGGTGAGAGAGCTCAGCAGCCACTGAGCATGCCCAGAATGGCAGAGGGAGGCCGGCGCACCGGTGACAGCGTCATTGGGATGCAGTAGGGGAGGAGCTTTAAGGGGCTGTAAGTGGGTGAAACCTGCAGCCATACAGTACAACCCTGCTGCCCCTCAACCAATTGAGTTTGTGAAGAAAAAGCATGTTTACATTTAATTTAAAGTCAAAGTTAAGAAGAAATATGGACTGAATATAGGCCAAAGAGAGAGAAACCGAGCCACACAGAACTGCATCTGACCTGAGCCACCAAACAGAACACTAGACAAGACATAACTTATTTATGCTCCCCACTATTAACGAAACCACATGGATGGAAAAAGGAAGTCCCCACATCCGAGGGCGTGCACGGGGTGGTGGGGCCGTGGCTGTGTGTCTGCCTGGTGGGCTTTCTGATTTGGCCTGGTGTCAGACGGGAGGCCTGAGCTGCAGGCGGCAGGGCCCGGGGGGTGAGGGGGCCCGGGGGGGATGAGTGGCCCTCAGCTGGGTGCATTAGGAGCCTTTATCAGCGCCGTGGCCAGTGTGGCGGAGCGAGAGTCGAACTGCCGCCGCCATCGCCGCTGCGCGTGAACCCCGGGACGCGTGGCCTCCCGGCGGGGGGAGCGGGACGGCAGGCCTTCGGGGTAAGGCCCCCGGCGACGCGAGGCGTCACTCCGGCTGTTAGCGCCTGCCGTGGCCGTGCTGTGCTGGGTGCGGACCGACGCGGCCGCAGATGCTCCAGCTGCTGCGCGTCACACCACACATTCCACTACAGATCAGTCGTTTTCGTCACAGAACTCACTTCTGCGTCATTTTCAAGTAAGCATTACTATCTTTTCATCAGCATAGGTATTTAGGGGTCCAAAAACCTATTCGAAACCTCTCCACAAATGAATACATTTCTTTTCTCCATTATAAAACATATACATTTTCTCCTTTATGTTGGTTTATGACGAAACATGTTTCAGTATTTTTTGCAATGTAATTTTTCAATATTAAAAATAAAAATAATGTAAAAACATTGGGACACTGGTTTTTCTGTACTGTACAATCTTTTGCTGCGTGCAGATGGGACGACATGCAACTCTTAACACTGCCATTCCACACTAACAGCCCCCGATACTAATGTGCATTATTAGCAAATTTACACATGTCTCTTATAACTAATGTGAATGTAACAATATCAAAAATATAAATTGAAAATGATAATTATTTAAATATTACAAGTAGTAATATGTAAATGTTCTTATATATCCTAAGTGGACTTCACGCTTCTTGTTCCTGTTCTTCTGACCCTCTCAGAATTGCTATCGCCGTGCTTATGAGTTGACATTGTAAAATCTTCCAACAACTGGACGAAATATAATTACGCCTCACCGGGTGCTTATGTATATGACTGCGTAACGTTTCGGTTGAATGCACAACACTGCTCTGAAGATACACACATGCGGGGCTCTGGATGGGTGCTCGAATTTGCACTGGAGCCCACCGGTGACGTCAGTTTCGCTTTTGCCTCTTACCACGGGAGGCAGCGAATGAGACGCAGCCTCCAGGCGAACCCGCGCCCGCCCTGCCGGCTCTTCGCCCGCCTCGCCGACGCCCGCTTCCCGGCGACCGTCGCCACGCCGCTCCGCTCCCGGGACCCGCGGGGTCGCCGCGGGCGACTGAACCGCCGCGGCGGCGCTTCCTGAGACGCGCGGGGGGGTGCGCGGCAGGCGGCTGAAAGCCTTCCCCCCCCCCCCCGTAAAGGATGTTATTTTTCCCAGAGGCCACCTGTGCTGGATTATCTGCCTTTCGGTTTCAACTTCCTCCAGACACCTACGGCGCCGGAGAGTGGGGGAGAGAGGGGGAGAGAGAGGGAAGGAGAGAGGGACGGATAAAGGGAGGGAGGAAGTGGGGCCGCATACGGAAGCTAAGTGGCCCCCGTACCCCAGGGGCCCGCGTTTGGTGTCCGGCAGAGCTTTGTCCAGGGCTTTCTCTGTGATTAGGCAGTTTGTGAAGGGAATTCACTTAGTCTGGGAGGAAAATGTAACACCCGCTCCGCACATGCTGTTCAGATCACAACCGCTTCCACATAATGCCACTTAATTCGGTGGAAAGCGGCGAGGTAAATCAGTGACCAGCCGGGGAAGGTGTCATAATGCGCCTGGACCCGCCGTCACCCCGGGGGATAATGGCTCTGATTGCTGTTGATTCCTGTCTCGGTAAAGTAGCTCATGTAAAATAAGTGACATTTAAAAGGCATCAAGATGTGAAAAGAGGTAGAGAGGGAGAGGAGGAGAGAAAAAAAGAAGCACTAATCTTTGCACCTGAATTAAAAGTCCCCTTTTCTTGTCTTGGGGAGAGTGCCGTGAAATGATAACTCCCGGTGTCGCGGCTGACCCGCGCGGCCAAGCTTTTTAACTTCTTCCTGTCTGTTCCGCTTTTCCTTTCTCCCCTCTCTTTCCCCTCTGGGGGAGGGGGGGGGGAGAGGAGAGGAGAGGAGGAAAAAAATTGCCACAGCTTGACATCGCTTGTGGGAAGTGCTCCAAACGGCGCTCAAATCGTTTCAGGTTTGATAACATTCCCCATGAAGGGGCCCCGGGGACGTCTTTCACTTCGTCTTCGTTTAGGATGAATAACGGGCGGCGCGTGGCGCCGGGCCCGCGGGCCCTCTTCAGCCGCGGAGGGGCGGGCCGCCGCCGTGCCGCCCGCTCTGCTGGAGCCGGGCGGCTAGCGTGTGTCCCCGCCGCCGTGTGCCAAGCCTTATCTGTGGAGCGCCCAGGCCTGACCCCCGACCCCTGACCCCTGACCCTTCTCCTCTCTCTTGCGGACTCTCCGTTTTTGCGGTTGCGATGGGAAAAAGGAGAGATGGAGGGAGCGCAGAATATTCAGATGTGAATGTGGCACTCATTTCGTTCCTTTGTTCACGCTTTCTTCTCTTTGTGCTCTGCCACAGGCATTGCGTGCTGGTGGAAGGAGGGAGCGCTTTTTATATGCTGAAGCATTTCAGCCCACTAAAGCACTGCCCAGGGAAGACAGATATCATGTGAAATGAGGGGTTTCCCTTTGACCCGGATATAGTGGACAGTCCACTCTTTTAGCACTAAGCCCTGCTGGACACTGCTGTCTTTCTGTTTGTTTATTCTCCTCCATCATTGGCCGGTTGTTAGGGCACCACCCCTCTCCACCTCTCCTACCTGAAGCCTTAAGTGCTGGAGAGGTCATGTCCTCTGGTCCTCTGTGATTGGACAGTCTGTGAGGAGCCACATGCAGTAATAAAGGGACCCTGGGGGGTGTTCTGTGCCTACAGAGGGTAGCATAGCACAGTCCCAGATAACTTTAGCTTTCCCAGAGCATTCTGGGAGAGTCAGGTTCACATTCCCTCAAAACCCCCAACTTTGTCGAGATGTTCATTCAGTGTTATTTTTAAGTCACAAGAAACATTGCAGGAGTAGACTTTAAATTCAGCTTTGTTAATCCAGTGAAAAACAGAATTGTGGCTGGTGATTCATGATAATTGTGTTGGAATTGTTCAACAATTCTCCCACCTCAGTACTTCAGTGCTTAC